>JAGFMF010011634.1:3840853-3884623 GCA_019455555.1 Galemys pyrenaicus
CGCTGGAGAGCAGTACCCGCACGCTCGCTGGAGAGCAGTACCCGCACGCTCGCTGGAGAGCAGTACCCGCACGCTCGCTGGAGAGCAGTACCCGCATGCACGCTCGCCCCGCTGAAGACTCGCAGGCGGGGCCGCCGTACGGGACAGTGTTGCGGGTTCGGGGCAGCTGGACATTGCCCGGGTGCAGCATCCGCGCAGTCCTCACTTCCCTCCGGGGTCGTTCTTGAAAACGGACCTTGGAGCAGCGCGGACCGCGGCCAGGTCTGGACAGCGGCCGTGCGCTCTGCGTCCGCGGGGATCATCCTGCGCGCGCTGGCGGCCCGCGGAAGTGCTGGCACAGGTGCTTCCAGCCCCGCGGCCGCGGCGAGAGGCCACTGAGCCAGGACACGCGGTACCTCGGCGCCGCTGCGGGTTTGCAGCTCGCGGCTCCTGCGCCTTGGGCGGTAGCGCTCTCACCCGGCGGCCGGCGCACCCGGCCGTGTGCTGGGGCCGCCCAGTCCTCGCGGCACGTGCAGGTGTCAGTTTTCATTACCGTACTGGCCTCTGTGGTTTGAGATTAGAAATTTACCCCTGCGCACTTCTAGACCTCCTTTCTCATGTGAAATTTGCCACTTCATTTTCCCTTGACTGAAATGTTAGTTTTTTTTCCCCCCTATTTTCAGATAATCCAAGTGGAAAACGATGTGATTTCTAGATTTCAGGCTTTTCTTTTTAAAAGAAAGTGTATATGACGGTGCATGGGTGAAAATGGTGGGGGGAACCCCCTGGGGAATACAAACGATGTCAAATACAATTAACTATAATAAAAAATAAAAAAGAAGGTATATATTTTTCTAGTATATTGCTGGCAAATGATTGAAATGTATTTTTTAATGAAAGCATTTATAGCTATGGTCTTACCTCTACGTGGAGTTTTGGTAACAGATGATAAATTCTGTTCATATTTTAATAACAGATCAATTACCCTATAACTTATAATGTTAGACCCAGCATTAGCCAGGACTGTCATTAATGTGACTGGAGTGTAGATTTTGTTTTTTGTGACCACACAGGTATCTATAATATTATTAATTCAACTATATCCATTGTAGTATTCCATGAAATAGGCTTTTTTTTTTTTTTAAACTGAAGATGTCAGAGTCTTGCTAAATTCAGGACAGGGTAGAGGCAGTAAACAAAGATTGAACATAAAAAGTCTCTTAGAACAAAACACAAACTTCATGTGTCCTAAAAGCAGTGGGAAGCTATTGGAGAATTTTAAAGATGGTGCCCTGTTTTATGGCATCTGGGTGAAAAGTCCAAAAAAGGGAGTGTAGGCAAAATGCAGGGGGATCTATTCAGCTGTTACAGAAGCAGAGTGAAGGAGATGGTTAGTTGGGTTAAGGTAGTAGTCAGCAAATTAGATGTATAAGAGACATTTTGAAAGTAGCATTGACGAGACATATGGGATATTTATCCAAAGGGTTATGCAGGAAATAGTTGATAATAATTCCTGGTTTTTTGACCTGAGTACTGGTTGAGAGATGTGGTCATTTCTAGAAATGGTGAGAACTAGGAAAATAATGTTTTGGGTGGAAATAAAGATTTTCACTGACTTCATTTGAACTATATAATATATGCAAGAGATGTCACGACCTACTTCTAATTTATTTAAAAAGAACCTTTCAGATTTTTAAATTCAGGCTGTTGCATCCAGTTTTTAGTTTTGCAACGTAAGGTGATTTACTGAACTTCTCTGTGCCTCAGCTTTCTCATCTGGAAAATAGGGGTAATAATGGTGTCTGTTTTTAAGGTTTAATGAGTTTGCTCAGTTAAATGTCTAGTACTACTGACTATAACATATGCTATTATTATAATTAGCTTCTGTGTTTGACCTTTGAAATTGTGAAATTTGCATCAGTTTTTGACTTATAATTACTACTTAAATAACTGTTTAATAGATTTCAGGGCATCCTACTACCATGCTTTTAAAGAAAGCTTTCTAACTCTTAGGATTTTATTTTTGAAGCAGATCTTGGCCACTGCCTCTTATAATTTTTCTAGGAGGACATGTAACTTTTTTGTTTGTTTGGGGGCCTGACATAACAAGAAATCCCATTCTGTTGCTTTCTTACATTGTAAAATTTTAGCTGGGTTATCAAATGTTTAGACTTTCTTCTGACGTTTCCTGTCAGAGCCGACTTGATTACAGCTGCCTTGTACCTAGCCGGCATTTTCTTTTTTTCAAGTATTTTTTATTTGTTTCACAACACTGTTTTGTAACGTTGTTTCACAACACTGTTTTGTTTGGGGTTATAAGTTGCCTCTTCTTCAAAAGGGTTTTACTACATTGCTCTGCCACCAATGTGCACTGGTCCTCTACCATAGTCCTTCCAGCTCCCTCTTCCTTTTGCTCCCCACCCCATCCCGCTCCTCTGGGAGCCTCAATTCTGTAGTCAGATTTCAAGGGCTTGTTTTGCTTTGTTTATATTCCACATATGAGTCATAGTGCCTGGTTTTTTCCTTTCTCCTTCTGACTTATTTAACATAATCCCCTCCTGTTTCACCCATGTTGTTACAATTGTCAAAATTTCACCTTTTTAAAAAATAGTTGAGTAGTATTCCCTAGTATTCCATCGCCATATGCACCACAGCGTCTTTAATCCATTTGTCTGTCCTTGGGCAATTACATTGTTTCCTTACCTTGCTTATTGTAAATGGTGCTGCAGTGAACATGGCAGTGCGTATTTCCCTTGGAATTAATGTCCTTGCTTCCTTCACGTGGATATCTAGGAATGAAATTGCTGGGTCTTATGGTAGATCCATTTTTAACATTTTGAAAAAGTTCCATATTTTCCATAGAAACTGTACCAGTCAATATTCTCACCAACAGTGAAAAGAGGGTTCTTTTTTGAACACCCTCTCAAACACTTCTTTTTGGTCTTTTTGAGATGGACTACTCTCACCAGTGTGAGGTGGTATCTCATTGTGGTTTTGATTTCATTTTGCTTATAATGAATGACAGTGAGCTCCCCTGCCCCTTCCCACCGTGAATTGTTGGCCATCTGAATGTCTTCTTAAGAAAAATGTCTATTTAGATTTTCTGCAGATTTTTGATTGGGTTTTCTTGTTGCTGTATAAGTTCTTTGCAGATCTTGAATATCAGTCCCTGGTAGCTCTCCTGCATTTTCTGTCTAGATATTTAACTGACTCATTTCCATTTGTTGCACGCTATCAACACCTTCGCACATGTCTCTGTATGGACCTTCTTTCTTTCATTTTGTTCTGATCAAATAGAAGACCTTAAAGAGCAGCAGAGCAAGTGAAAACCAACTTCCATCGACTTCTCCCCTTCTCTGTCCACCATGGGAACAATGTGCATCCACCTCCTTAAATTAATTCAATTCTCCTTTATTTCCTGGCATACACAGCTTCAGAATGGATTAAAAAAACATTTGGGGAGCTAGCACTCTGCTGGTCTCAGGAAACAACACTTTCCCTGAAGCAGGAAATGCCCGTGTTCTTATTGGTAAAGGACTCTGGGCCACTGACCAGGTGCCAGCACAAAGTTCTTCCTGCATCTAAGTAAATAAGGTTGTTCTCTTTCGAGAGGTAAAATATGGGTGAACTCTGAAGCTCTGACTTTTTTTTTCCAGATTAGCTCTGTTTGTGAAAGTTCATCCCTAATTCTGGCGATAGATAACTGGACTTTATCTTCACTTTGCATGTCTCTGTGGGAATGAACTGGGCCCAGTTGTTAAAAGCCGTTTCCTTGACATGCCACTTTATACTGCAAAGCCGCTTTGGTTTTGATTTATCTTTTAGGGTTTCCATGTTGCCAGTCCCAGAAAAAATCATCTCAGACTTTGCATGCCATTTTAGGGCTCTCTGGTTTTTTTTTTTTTTTTAAAGATTTATTTACTTATGCACACAAGAACTGGGGTGCATCCCCAGAGACAGAGTGGGGAGCAGAACAGGCAGATCGATCAAAACACACTGCTGAGGGGAGCAGCGGGCGAGGCAGGAGAGGTCTGCTGCGCCATGTCCCCTCCCTGGCCGGGGATCGAACTCGTGCTGCTGTGCCGTGGCACTCAACCTGCTGCGCCACCAGGGAGGGCCTAGGTCTCTGTATTTTTTTAGACTAAACATGTTTTCTGTATTTTTTTTAGACCTCAAACTGCAATTTACATTATCTGGATTGTTTTCCTACTTAGATCACATTTTCTAGACAGTGCTCAACTCTTTACTAGGCTGCAGATAAATAGGCTTATATACAAAAATCTTCTATTTATAAAATCTCTTTGGAAAAACAGAGTGCTTTTTGCAATTCATAGACCTCTTCTGGCTCTGCAGGCCTAACTCTGGATATTCCTAATTACAAACATGAATGTTCCTCTAAAGAAACTTAATTGACAGTAATGTAGAATATATATATTTGTGATATATATTCCACAGTAATTCTGACTTCTACTTTAGTTTTATTTAAAAGAAATTTGCTCTCCTATGTCTATAAATTTGATTTAGAGAAGAGAAGTCTAATGCTACAAGGTTTTCACTGCTATGTCTGTGCCTGCTACCAAGTGCTCATTTCATGGTGGTGGGGGGAAGGATTTTTTTTCCTTTTCAACAGGTAGAATTTAAAATAGGTACATTTATTTGAGGCACTCAAATTTTTAGCCCTCTGCTGAAAATAAAAATACAAAAAACAAAAACACAAACGAAGTTTTCCAGTAGCGGCTGCGTGATTTTAAGAACCGGGGCAGCTGCACCCAAGAGCAGGTCCACGAGAGGAGGAAGACCCAGAGCAGACCCGCTCTCAGTCTGCACGCACTCAGGCTTCACCCAGGCCCAGCCATCCCCGTGACCGCCACGCACGGCTCCCCACTCTGTGGAAAGCATATGCATTGCTAGTGTGCAAAAAAAAAAAAAAAAAGTTTATTTAGAAAGTAAACATAAGGGCAAGAAGCTATCTTTTTTATATAGAAAATTCTGTAAAAAGTCCTTATTCTTTTGGGGTCTTTTAAGGCACATACAGAGTTCTTAATTTTTTTAAAAATATAAATATTTCCATCTCCTTATGTCATTCCCAACTCCCTATTGTTCATTATTTCTTTCCTTCAACAAGCATTTGTGTCCTTGGCCCTGGAAACTCTGCAGTGATTATGACACACTGCAGGATTGAGGAACTTACGTTTTTGAGTTGAGGACAGCCCTAACGAGTCAGTCCGAGGACCCTGTAGAAGAAGCGGTAAGAAACAGACTGAAGGGACAGACACAGACGGTGGGGCCGTGGATACAAGGGAAGCTGGTCCATATTAGACTGAGGAGGGAGGCAGTTTTGATTTTTTGGAAACTGTATTTTGTTGAAGTAACAGGTGTGCGGTACACCTGGCCTCTGTCTTCCTCCTCTGACTTGTTGCACTTAGCGTCATCCTTCCGGTTCCAGCGATGCCCAGACGTCCTCTGTCACTGTCACTGTCATTAGGTCGTTCAGACCCCAAAAGTAGTTTTTTACATCACAGTCCCCCGTTGGCTGATGTGTTATCTTGTAGTGAGTCCATTCTTGGGGGACATTGCTAGAACTTTTCATTCTAGTCACTGAAGAGGGCTGTATTCTCGGCGAGTGGGACGCTGGAGGCAGTGATGGGGACAGCTTCACATCCCCTCTCTCAGCGTGTTCTAGTGCTTAGGGGTCTACTCTAAATAGCTGAGATTCTTAAAAAGCCGATCTATGAAGCTAGCCCCTATTTTCCTATAAATATTACAACGCACAAACGGCAGTGACTATTTGGAGGAAGAAATGGACAAGCATGTGGTCATTTTGCATAACTGAGGCTGTGCATATGCTGAGCTGGAGAACACTTGCCCTTCCCTACCTTCCACATGAGAACACGCTCCAACATCGTGAGAAGGCCTGAGAAGTGGAAAACTTTTCTTTTGCATTTTTTTATTAGGTTAAAAAAAACCAAAAACCTTTTCAACTTTGTTGAAACTTTCCCTCTGGAATATGTCCTTGAACACCGATTGCATTCTTGTCACACTGGAAAATAACACGATTTCACTCCCTCTCTCCCCTGGGTAGCCAAAGTAGAAGCAGAAATTACTTTGTGGCCCACCACCAGGGAGAGAAAATGGTTCTTCTTGCAAGGCATAATGCAGGCCTCAGTCATTCCAGCTCTCTCTCCCCCTTGTTTAAGTATAGCTCAGGAGCTCGTGCTAGGTGGAGCTGTTGCTAAATAGGACACACTCTTTTCCACAGAGAGCTTGTGGGACACCCAAGTAGGCCACCAGGGTGTTGGGGAGAACCAGAAAAACAAAGGTATGAGGCCTCTCCTCCCACCCCACCCTCCAATTGCAGGGTTATCAAACCAGGACACTGAACAGGCTACAGGCTGAAGGATTTGGGGTTTGGATGAGAGAAGAACAGGAGGGTGGGAAGCAACATTACAGAAAATTGATCCGATTAAATATCCAAGGCAAATTCAAGACGTTTCAAAAGATCTGTTAGAGGGAAAAAAAACCAAAACAACACAACCCCTCTACCCCACCCCACTGTTTTGCTTTCCATGAAACATTCATGAAACAAAACCTAGGAATTTCTCACAGTGCACGCAGGGGGATGGGTGTTTCCACTCCAGAGCCAGCTGAGTGAGAGACAAGCAATGTGGAATACTGTTCCTGCGAACATGAAGATAGAATATTCCCAGACCCTTAGGACCTCTTTATACTCATACGCTTTTGAATCCAGCAAGTTCTCCTGTACATCATAGGGCAGTTCTCAGAGCTTAACCTGAAAGCTGAGCTGAGGATCCCAAAGGAGCTGAAAAGTTTTCTCCTCTAGGCTGTCAGATACTGTCCTGCTTGGAAAAATCAGTTGCACAAATGGGTTTGACTGCAGGATTCTCTCGATGGCGTTTCCAGGCGATTCCTTGGGCACAGCTGGAGTTGTCAATTTAGGGGCTGTTCCTCAGGTCTGCAGAGCCAACTCTGCTCCCTCTGTCCATCAGCATCTCTGAAGGGGGCCCAGTGGATCCCTTCAGACTCACCTGAGGAAACACCAATCAGCTGCTCCCTGGGGACTGAATGCAGCATCAGAAAGACAGAGACAAGACACCCCCAGAGCTCCCAACTGGCTAATGCCACCCAGTTCCTTGCCCAGGCTCCCCCAAAATGTGAAGGAGCACAGGCAGTCTCCAGGTGGTTTAGCATAATCAAGTCATCATTTGTAGGAACAAGAAGTTATGAAAACAATTTCTGCTTTTAACGTTATGGTCTGATTCTTTTGATTCTTAAATTAAGGATCATTCTGCATTTTTTTATTCCTTTTGTGCTTCTCTGCCCAACCACTTTTCACCCATCCAACTTCCTGTTCCTCCCTTGCATCCAGTTCTTTGTATGACTTGGCATCTGGTACCTTCACATGTCCGGAATACTTTCTGAGCAAATATTTTATTGAACTTCCTAAAAATACACAGGTAGGATGAAAAATATAGCTATGCCAATAAAGGCCTAGGAGTGCTTGTGTTTACTAGAAAACGTGCACTAATCTGTGAATGCAGGATTCTCCGATTCTGTCTCCACTGTGATTCTTTCCAGTGTTACAGATGCCATTAAGACAGAAATAAACTCATAGCAATTTTCTGAACACCAATTTCCACCGTAATGTGCTTTTGGAGTTCAGAACAGTTTGTTCTGCCATAATGTGATGGTTGTATTTCTCAAAAATTCCTTTATCAAAGAAAAAAAATTCACAATGAAAAGAATTGCTTCAGTGGAAAGTATATAGTTAGGAGATGGAGCAAAAGCAAAATTTATTTTTCTAGCGGTAATGTAAGTAAGTGGGTACATGGATGAAAAAACATACCTATCGATGCTGAGACAGATAATCTAAAATTTATTGAGCAAACCCAGCATTTGATTGCATCTAAGTTTTCCAACTTCTCCCAGTGCTATCCTTAGCCTAGCATCTGTATACACATTTTCATTATTATCCTGTTTGTCTGTCATCAGTAAGATAAACCAAGCAAAAAGATAAACCCGGACAAAATAGCTGTCATTAGGTCAGTGGCTTCTTTCCCTGGTGCGAATTCCTGTCGACAGTTGTCCTGTTACTTAAAGCAATCTGCTAAAAGTAAACAAATCATCTCATTGGTCAATTCAATTTTATTTAATTGATTATGGAAAATTGCACTGCATTTGTGACACAAAATGCAAGTTATGAGTTAAATATAAGTTGATTTTGGATCAAAACAAGCAGCCTGTTTCAGGTTGAAATATTATCTAACTGTTGACATTCACTGAGTCTTTTATTCCTCTGCATCCTATAAACTATCGAGACAGGAGCCAAAAATGGTCTTTCTGGAGGAACGCGCCATCCTTCTCCTGGGACGTTTATTTCTGTTTTATTTTTGTCTTTTCTCTTTAATGGGATTAAAATGCTAACTTTGTATTTGCCTATTTGTAGCTGTTTATAACTGCACATTTCAAAAAAATGGGGCTTCTGGAGTATGCTCAAATTATGACGGCGAGGGGTATACTTTTAAAGTCTATTTTCAAGTCATTTGCCATCGGGGGAAGAAGCTAGCACAGACTTAATGAGGGTGAAGCAGGTATTACTAAACAGCTTTTCCAAAGAACTCCGAGTTAAAGGAAAGCAAGCAAAATTCCTTTTGTCCCTCCTCACTGAAGAGACTGGCGAACTTGCCAAGTAAAAACTCGAAGTCCCAAGAACTACCCTGAACACAGAAAAATAAGCACCTAAATGAATGCCTCCCCTTCTTCTCCTTGGTCTGGGGCCAACTGACAGCACCAGGTGGCTGCCCTCGGGAGCTGCAGATGCCCGACCTGACAGCTAAGCTGGCAGGAACGAAGCAGAAACATGTGCTTCCTGGGGAGGGCAGCGGTCAGCAGGTGGGAGGGCTGCTCGCCTTCCCAGCCTGTCCTCTTGTGTGGTCACCTGGCCGCCTCCCCCGTGGGCACCCGGAGCTGGAACACGGCTGTTCTCAGCGCTGAGCTGGAAGCCTTGTGCAGCTCTGCTCTGGCCCGGGGGACGGGCGGGCCTAGGGCTTGCAGACAAATTGAATTTTGAGGCCAGCCTGAAATTGCATTTGCTCTGGGGGCTTTGACCAAAGCCTGCCTGAATCCCCCCTGCTTCCCCTTAGGGTCATCTTTCTTTAATCATCCACTAAATGTTTTTCTGGTTAGGTCACTGATTAACGGATGACGTAAATCTCCCGCCCTCCCCCTTTTTCATACTGTACTTAATGTTTTATTAATTTGTCCATTTTGGCTGCTGTCAAGACAGCCAATATGCAACTAATTTCTGAACCTCCAGAAATTGACATTTCTAATTCTGCTTTGTATTTGCGGCTCAGATGCAAAGAGCTATGGCCAGAACGCAGCGACAGCCAAGGTGCCGTCGCCCTTTGCCGGTTGTCTTCTTATGTTTTGACAAAAGGCGACGGACCCGGGGAGGTGGATTTGAGTCACGAGAGAAAAATAAGAATCTGCCTCTGGTGGGGCTGAGGGTGGGGAAAGCGCACAAATGCCCAACTCCTCATCAGTGGTGTCAGGGCCTCGGATGACTCTCTCACTTGCTATCCTTCTAAAGCAAGGAAGGCTGAGGATCCTGAAGTTGCTTAAGGTAGAGCAAAGCTGGAAAATTTCCTCCATCCTTGCTTTGTCTCTGCAACATTTAGCAGGTCACTCAAGTACATAACCAATGCATTGGGAGATATGGTATTTCTCTAATGAATGGTGGAATGAGCTGTGTTCAAAACCTTCTTTGTTATCTTTCTTTCCATCACAAAATCTACTTGGGAACCTTAATGAGGAAGGGTAAGTCACGTCTCTGGTTCCTCTGATCTGAGGAGCTTAGTTAGTAACGGTCGCGAGGCAGGGAAAAGCAACGGATAGCTTGGACTGAAGCTGGGGGAGGATCTCAGAAGATGATTGACAAGTGGTAGTCACTTGACAACACTGATGTTTCAGCAAACTTTGCATCAAAGGGTATTTCTATAAATTGTATCTCACTTCCAATTTGTTTTATTTTATATTCAAGAAACATTTACCAGGCACCTACTGTGTGTTATGCCCTATGTTGAACTGGCAATAGTATGATAAATGCAACACAATTCCTAGGCTTATGCTGATCCTGGCTGAGTAGGGGAGACAGACAAAAGCAGGTGACTTCGATGCATGTATTAGGTGCCGTGGTGCAGGCTTAATTGGTGGAATAAAGAAGGGAGTTTTCTGCAGGGCCTGGGAGGTTATTTCTTGGAAGATCCTATTTCCATTAAATAGTAGAAATGATGAAGACACCTATTTGCATTTTAACTTACTTTAAGTTTAACATACCTACACACATGTGCTTGTATACATATATTTCTGAAGTTTAGTGTATATAGACACCTACATATATACACATTGTGTGTGTATATGCATTTGTATGTGTGGGGGTGAATTTTCACTAAGTGAACACCTCATGTAAACTGCCCCCAATCAACAAATGCTGGAAGCCCCTGTTCCCTCTCCCGTCACCCCCACACTCCCCAAATAATTGCTATTCCAGCTTCTAGTACCATAGTTTAGTTTTGCCTGCTTCTAACCTTTATAAAAATGGAACCATAATTGTTTATTTTTTTATATGGTTTTTTTTTTCAATATTCATGTTTGTGAGAATCAGCCATGTTTAACAATGATTTGTTCATTCTCCGTGATCTATAGCATTCTGGTTTATAAATATACCACAATTTATTTACCCACGCTTGGGTGATAGTATTTGAGTTGTTTCCTGTTTGGGCTGTTATAAATATTATCCCTGTGACTATTCCTTACACGTCTTTTGGCAAGCGTATGTATTCATTTCTTTGGGTCTATACCTAGGAGTGGAATTTCTGGGTCATAGGAATGCTTGTGCTCAACTCTCACAGATACTGCCAACCAGCTTCCCAAAGTGGTTTTTAGTCCTTGACGTGACCACCGTCTGTGCACTTGAGTTCCATTTGCTCCATACCCTCCCAGAGTTTGGCATTGTCTGTCTTTTCCACTTCAGCCATTCTCTCAGATATGCAGTAGCCTTTCATTGTGGTTTTATTTATAAAACCTGGGAGTTTTTAAGTTATAAAACCAGAGCTGTGTTCCCATGGACAACTGCACTGAAGAGAGAACTGGAGAATCTTGGAAAGGAAGAAATTCCATGATTCAATCTGTTGTGCTGTGGGACTTTGTGTAGTCTGGTATTGCTGCAACAGTCCCAGAATTTTGAGACATCTCCTAGAAACATGCCTCTTCCATGGTCTCTTCACTCCAACCTGCTTTTGCCTCTCCACTGACTTTCCCAGGCTCTGAGAAGAATAAAAGACAATAGTAACAGCTGATGACCATGGGCTTCTACTTGCCAAGTACTATTCCAGAGCCCACTTAAGGTACATATTCTTTTAAGCCTCACAACAGTTTTATGAAGTAAGTGATGTTATTCTCTCCATTTAGTTGGTAGGAAGACTGAGGCACAGAGAGAGCCACTTATACAGGAGTTGGATCTCAGGAAACAGAGTCTGCCCTACTTCAACAGACATGCCCAATGCCCAGGAACCCCAGCATGCCCTTCAGAGCCAACGAACTAACTTGACCGCATGGTTCCTCAGTGAATGCTGTTCTCCCATTTGTAGGCTATACCCATACCCTTGGATTTTTTTTTTCTTATTTTAGAGAAGGAAATTTGATGAAAGAGACAGAACATGGGATTCATTGGTGCCTGGAGTTTGGTGCTAGAAATAGGAATTTACTGTAAATGGGTACAAGGAATCTCAGTGAGCTGATGAAAATATTCTAAAACTAAATTGAGGTGATGGCTGCACAACCTGGTAAAGCTACTTCAAAATCATTCATCAGATGCTTCAAAAAGGGTGAATTTTAGGATATGTAAATTATGCATCAGTGAAGTTGTTTTACAAAATTGAAAATAAAAAAGATTTGCTCTTGAGTAGAACCTGGAAACTTCATGTTTACTTCTACCTGTCATCTCGTTTGAGCCTCATGGGAGTTAACTGAGGAGAGACTTTAGGACCCCAAAGCTAGGGAATTGCCAACCATCAATCTGTGCATTAGTGGTAGAGCATGAAATAACAGAATTTGAGAACAAGGTAAGAAAAATGCAAAGAATAAAATTCTGTATAATCCAGACCAAAAGTTCCTCCAGGTTTGTTGCTTGGATAGTCTAATTAACCCTATAAATCAAAACCATCAATACTTATTTGAATTTACATTTGCCATAGCATATTTTAATTGGGCTTTTCTTCAACTTTCTATTTTTTGGAGGCTAGGGGTTGTAGTAATGATACCTAAATGGCTCCATAAGGACCAAAGTAAGTGCTTGAATTATTAATGAACTTAAATATCGAGCATGTAAAAGTTTAATACTGAATAATGGCCAGTAATCAAAACCAGTTTCTTGCTATTGCCAATAATCAAAAACAAATAGCCTTTTTCTATTGTATTTTTGAGTCAGAAAAGTTTAATTTTAAAATTAATTACCTCAGAAATCAAAAGAAAATCTGTTAGGAGTGCCTTTTATGCCATCCGGTGGACAACACTGTAATTTTCCTAACACTTATTCACTAAAGAAAACAAACTTAATTTCCCTGTGCCTCCATTTTGATAAATGTTGACTTTATAAAAAGCATTAAGTATTCCAGTGCCACCCAGCATGCAAACACCTATGTCATATGTTACTTCCGAACTTAACATCTGTAATATTGACAGAAAAGGCAGGGTAAAAATTAAAAATATGAATCTCTATCACAATGATATTCTGTGTTTCCTAGCAAAGGTTGTTCTGAAATCAGAAAAGCAAATCTTCCCAGAATGTCCACATATTTTCCAGACAGGCTTTTGTTCAGATTTAACAGGAGTCCTCCTTCCTCTTGACTCAAGAACACATTCATGATTTTTTTTAGATTTGAGACTCTCTTAGAGCATTAATGGGTCACAGACTCATTGGGAGAGAGGGGTGTAGCTGGCATTCAAAATATAAAATGGAATAGAATTTCAAAGAGAAGCAAAAACTGTGGTGTGTGAAACTTGTTTCAGGTGCACACTTGTGTATGTGTTATGTACCGAGTCCTGATGTGGTATTTCTTCAGGTATTGTTTCTATTCCATTTATTTACCTTTTCTCTCTCAATGCCAGGTCTACCTTGTATACACTGCTTCTGTGATGTTGGCATTGGGATTTGCTTTTTCCAGTTGGTTCTGCTTGGGTCTGCCAGTAGGAGGCGCTGGAGGGAGATGAGGAAGTGGGACCAGCTTGGCGCTGGCAGCGGCATTACCTCCAGCCTCCTGCTTCTTTCAGAGCTCCAGTAGCAAAAGTAGCAGCCAGAGTTGGGTAGTGTCCCCTCCTTAAAGATGAAAACTAACTCTTAGAAGTCCTTCTTTTGTGCTCCGGGTTCTGGTAACCTCACCTTTCATTTTGCTGCCCCACTCCCAAAGCATGACAGCTAATTCCTGCAATTATTATCTCTAGGAATTGTTCTAGATGTATACCTCTCTGCTTTTTCAGTTTTTTTCTTTTGGGTAACCAGTGTCTAGTTTTAAATCCCTTTGTTGGAAATACATTCATGGTTTGCCTAAAGGCAAGATAGATTGATGCTTGGCTCATTTGATTTTCCCAAAAGGGGGGGAAAAAAAGGCATAGAAGAAAATACACACATCCTAATTCATTTAGCTCTAGTGTTTAAGACATTCCAGCATGTATTTGGTGTCGCAGGATGGGAGATGAGATTATAAATGGGAAGCGGCTAAATAGAAGCTGGCAGCAGTTCTCTTGGCACTTAGGTTATCCTGTTGTAAGACGCAATGCGTGTTGGAATATTTGGTGTCTGTAATCTCTTCTCTCTCTCTCTCTCTCTCTCACACACACACACAAAATGATGATCATTTATATTCACCCTTTGCAGCAGGTGATCTTTGGTTATAAAAGCAAGAACACCAGAAGAAGTCTAAGTTGGCTGTTGAAATATTATTTAAAAACACAAATAATGTGAAGTTTAAGGTCATCTATAACCCGTATGCCCAGAGGTCATCAGTGTTAAAATTCAGATACCTTCACATAACATCATAACCATGAGAAAAAAACTAAAAAATTTCTCCCTAAAACCTGGTCCAAAGCAAGAATACCCGCTGTTGCTACTTCTATTTAACAATAAAGTATTGGAAGTCCTAACTGGAACAATATGGAAAATAAAACTCATTCAAATCAGAAAGGAAGAAGTAAGAGAAACGATTTCAGGTGATATGATCTTATCTGTAGAAATCCTTAGAAACTCCACTAAAACAACCCAAAAATTGTTAGACTAAACTGAGTCAGCAAAGTTACAGGATACAAGATACAGGATACAACCTACAAAAATTAGCTGTGTTCTATACACTGACGGTGAACTATACAAAAAGGAAATCGAGGAAACAATTCAATTTACAACAGCATCAATAAGAATAAAATAGGAATACATTTAACAAAATAAAATTCTGCAAACTGAAAACATTGATGAAAGAAATTGAGGAAAGCATAAATAAAAGGAAACATATCCCATGTCCGTGGTTGGAAGAATTATTATTAAGTGTCTACTGTCCTATAATATACAGATTTAATGCAAAATTCCAATGGTATGCTTCATAGAAATAAAAAAAAATCCTAAAAAACCACAAAAGACCCTGAGTAACCAAAACAATCTTGAGAATAAAGAACAAAGTTGAAGACATGACATTACCTGATTTCAAATTACATTACAAGGCTAGTAATCAAAACAATATGGTACAGGCTTAAAGCAGATACAGAGATTAGTGGAACAGAATAGAGAGACTATAAGTAAACCCACAAATACATAGTTAACTAATCTGCAACAAGAGGACCAAGAGTCAGGAAAGAACACTCTTTTCAATAAATGGTGTTTGGAAAAATGGACATCTCCCTGCAAAAAAAGATGAACTCTACATTGTACTCTACAAAAACCAAGTCAAAATGGGTTAAAGACTTACAATGAGTTCTGAAAATGTAAAACTCCTAGAAGAAAGGGAAAAGCTTGTTGGTCTTGGCAGTGATTTTTAACTGTAACAACAAAAGCACAAACAAAAGCAAAATGAACAAGTGGGACAATATCAAACTTCTACAAGGAAGTAAGCACCAAAATGAAAAAAACTTATAAAATGGGAGAACTTACTTGAAAATCTTATATCCAATAAGTGGTAGTATCCAAAATAAATGAGGAACTCAATAGCAAAAATAAGTGAATATAGCTTGTATAAAAAAGGAGCAGAGGACCTGAAAAAAAATCCCCAAAGACATACAAATGGCCAACATGTATGTCATGTTGCTCAATATTATTAATCACCAGGGAAAAACGAATCTAAACCACAATGAAATAGCACCTCATATCTGATAAAATGACTAAAATCAGAAGCCAAAAGATAACAAGAATTGGCTAAGCTGTGGTGAGAAGGGAGTCCTGTGCACTGTTTGTGAGAATGTAAACTGGTACAGCTGTCACAGGGTGATCCCCAGGAAAATGGGAAGTTCCAGAATCCTGAAACTGAGCAGGGATAAGAAGATGCTAGAGAGGAGATTGGAGACAAAAGGAAGGGAGGGAGAAGGAAGCAAAATAAAAAACAGCAAAAACAAAAAATAAAAAACCTGGAGGAGGCATGTGGAGTGAAAAAAACTGCGCTTGCTTCTTGGTCTTAAACTAGTTTGCACAGATGTGGGTGAGAGACCCGTAGGGAGGTTAACAATGGCGGCTTTCATCTTAATTTTATTCTTTTCCTCCTAGATTTGTCTGACTCTTTCTCTTTTCTATGGGTCTCCACTGCAAGGCCCTTTAGACGTGTGGCAGGCTTTTGGGCCTTGCTTTGGGCCAATCTTATTTGGCTGGAGATGGGTAACTTTGAATGCTTAACTTAATAACTATATTCTTTATCTTTTCTGTATTGTTTCCTTATTATATTAAAGTTCCTTTCCATTAAAAGCCTTGTATGTTTGTCTTAATGCAGCAAACAGCAAAACCCATTTAGAGACGGCAGGTTTAAGAGTTCTAAAATGCCCCTCTCCCTGCCCTGTAACACAGCCATTTTGAAAACCAGTATGGTGAGCCTTCCAAAATTAGAACTACATATAACCCAACTATTCCAGTGCTTGTTATGTATTTTGAGATATTGTGATTTATAATAAGAAATATATCTCTGCTCTTTGTCTCCATTCCTAAAACCTTTGGAAGTTCCACCAAGGAGAACTATAAAGGGGTATTTTGTTATGCTAATGACGAGACTTTTCAACTGCTTAAGGGTAGGGCCTGGTGATCAGCCAACCAGCTGATCAAAGGGTTGGAAGTTTGAATTCTACCCTCTGACCTTCAGGTGGTCGAGGACTAAAGTTTGAATCTAGCACCAACTGCCAATCATGTAATCAGACACACCTAAGTGATAAAGCCTCCATAAAATCCAAAGGACAGGGATTGAAGAACCTCCAGGTTGGTGAACCAGAACACATCCATGTGCTGCTCTGAGGGGCCGCACTCCAGGGGGTCAGAAGCTCCTTTGTTCAGGATGTTGCCCTAGGGATGTCCTCATCTGGATGTGGGTTCACTGCCTTTATGATAAACCAGCAATGCAGTGTCAATCGGCGAACTGATTTCCTGGGTTCTGTGAACTGCCCTAGCAACTTACTTAAACGTAAGAAGACAGTCATGAACAGCTCTCGTGAATACAGCCACCGGTTGAAACCACAGGTTACAGCCCGGATTTGAGCCTGACATTGGAAGGGGGCAGTCTTGTAAGAAGGAGCCCTTAGCCTGTGAAGCCTCGGTGTGCTGCAGGCAGACAGGACAGGCATGGAGCTGGATTGCAGGACAGCCTCTGGTCTCAGAGGATCGCCTGGTGTAGAGAAAAGCCCGCGCATTTTAATTGGTGCCAGAATCGTAGCGTGACGTGGAGCCAGTATCTGGGGGTGACGCGGGCGCGCTCATGGTCGCAGCAGCGCTGTTTTCATTGGCCACAGACGTGGAGACAACCTGTGTCTGCACGGGGGTGAGTGCATAAGGAGATACTTGCGCATCTAGTCCAGGAATATTAGCCTTTAAGAAGAAGAATCCTGTAATTTATGATAATGATGGGTTTACTGCACTGCTAGTTGTGGGGGGTGAGTGAATTAAGGAGGAATTAGGGGTTGTCATACCCTCTTGGCTACAGGAATTGTTTGTAAACTGGGAAACAAACCAGGGCCTCAAACTGGATTTTTGTTCAAAAGGACAAAGACAAGCCAAAGGGATCACTGCAGGGAGGGTGGGGTAGAGACCAGGATGAGTGCAGAAAGAGCCCAAGGGACTGGGGTGATGGTGCATGGGTGGAATGGTGGTGGGAACTCCCTGGGGACTACAAATGATGTCAAATATAATTAAATAAATCTAAAAGAAAAGTTCAAAAAAAAAAAAAAACTGGCTTTTGGTTCAGACTTTTCTTCCCCCTTAACTTGAATGAGAGTATATGTAGCCCCATTAGATCCTTTTTTCCCCCAAAGATTGATTGATTGATTTATATATATGTCAAAGAACTGGGTTGTAGACCAGAGGTGTGGGGGGTGAGAGGAGTCACGGGAGGCAGAGTGGGGAGCAGAACAGGTGGATCTACTGAAATATACTGCTGAGGGGAAGTGGGTGAGACAGGAGAGGTCTGCCGCACCAATCCCGCCACATCTTTAGTTATTACCCACCAGAATGGGAGTGGTGACCCTGGAGTAGAGAAGGGCACAGCCATGCATCATGTAGCCACGGGGACACGTTCTCTAAGAAATGCGTCGTTAGGCAGCGTCATCATTGCGTGAGTGTCAGGAGGCGTGCTTACGACTCAGCTAGGCTAGATGGTATGGGCCCACCCTACCTGTATGCTGACCGTCTTTGATCAAAAGGTCATTGAGTGACACACGACTGCAGTGTGAGAAACTAGGTCCTGACTTGTTCGAACCTTGGATCAAGCCTCTTCGGAAGCCAGTTCTGTCCCTGAGTTGTTTGGTTAGCATTCATTCCCTATCGTGCTCAAGATGGATTGCTTAGTTTTTCTTTTCTCCTTGGTAATATAAAGAGGCCTTTTTAACACAGAGTACCTATTTGTGTTTGTGTGGTACGTTTAACAAAACCGATGCTGTCCTGAATATGCAGCTTATATTCTGCCTTCTCCTCTCAAGTAGTAGTATGTTATGAACGATTTCTGGGGCCATTAAGTAGTCTCCAGAAACATGATTTTAAGGGTGTACACTACTGCAGTGAAAGCATGTGCCAGCTTTGACTGTAGCGGTTCCTACTATCGATCATTTTGGCGGTCTCAAACTTTCAGGTAACTTGTGACAATTTCCTCAATCTCTGTCTATAATTTTATATAATTTACTTGTCAAAAAGACCTTTTTTTTCTCTTATAAACCCTGTGCTTTTTTACCAGCCTAAAATAAATCTATCATGGCCTAGTCACCAAGCAATCCTCTTTCATTTGCTTAATATTTTCTGCAAGTGTCATTTGCTTCAAGAAGCCTAACTTTAAAAGCACGGCTCAAAACCACTCATTCCAGTATCATTGACAGATGATCCGTCTTTGCTAAGTCATCCAAAGAAAACAGTTTCTTGCTTAAAAGAAGGGAAAGTATACATATCTGGTGAAAACGTTCTTCTTATGGTTCCCCACAGAGCGAGTACATGGTGGGTAGTCCATCAATAGAAGACAAAAGCAAATCTGAGATTGCTGATTATACTTCTCAGTTGACAATTTCCTCCTCCTACATTCTCACCATTAGTGCCTTTTTCAAGATCTTTTATTAATTCCAGAGGCAGTTGATAGAAAGTAAAAAAGGACTGTGGCATCAATTCATTCTCCTCACAGATCAGACTTAGAAGACTGCAGAAAGCAACTCAGAGCACTGGAATGTTGCAAATTGGTGCTGTTTCCTTTGCGACCAGAGGTTTGAACTGAAAGATTTGCAGCATTGAATGGGGTGGGTTTCTTTACTTTGGCAGACAGCCCCATAGCACTGGGAAGAGATGAAAGTGATCATCTGTGCTGCATTTTCTTGCTGTTTTACCTTAAAGTTTAGCTCCAGAGAAGGGAACTGATGCCCTCGGTCCCTATGAAACCCCTTACCTGTCTGCATCAAGTTCTCAATTTTAATGTAAGTGGTTAATTATCTTTTTAGTATTTGCAGCATTCAGCACATTCTATGTCTAGCTTCTGATCAGTAGAATGGAGATAAAATTCTTCCCCAAATGTTTGTGAAATCAAAAGACACACCACATGTAAATGGTTAGAATTGATGAAACATTAAAATTTTACGTCAACTTAGAGAATGGAAATTTATAATGGTTCTAGAGCGTTTCTTAAATTTGTACTTCACTGAGGCATCATGGTCTAGATTGGACAAATGTGTAAAGAGGAATGGACACAAAAATACCCCTACCTATTTTAAATGATGAAATAAAATGACTTTTTCATAAGTTGACAACTTGTGTTTCGGAGCACAGATGTGTGTTTACTGTTTTCAAGGTCAAGGTGACCTCTCATTGCCTGGAAATGAGGACTAGCCCTGGAAGACAGAACCAAGATGCTCAGCTCATGATGAAATAAATAAGATCCTAAAGTTCAGATTTTCCAGTTTTGTTGCAGCTCTGGACCCAAATTCAAGTGACATCGCGATTCAGCAGAAAGCCACCATTCACTCTACCAATTTTGCATTTTTAAATATTCTTTGTCCCACAAGCCCATAAACATCGCCCAAAGCCTCATGTACAGGGAGACTTATTTGAGCCTTGCCTTCAGTCCCCGGGCAGGTGACCTTGCTATAAACGGTTGTTTGCTTGTTTTTTAGCAAAGGCTGATGGTGTGGCTTTTGGCCTCTGTGCTACTGGCAGCTGGCCCACTTTCAGCAAGAGTGGGAACTCAGTGCTGTTGGGTGTTGAATAAATGTCTACAAATGGCCTTTCCTCCATGAACTCCTACATATTTCTGTGTTTATCTCTGTATTTTTAAATAGCCTTATGCTATTTGGTTGTATCATCATTAACAGAGGTTTTATTAAGTGACTTCAGTTGTATTTTTACCTTGTCTATTTAGATAGTTCCCTAAAGCCAGACAATGGGCCGGTATTGATCTGATAAAATTTTCACTGGCCTGTGATAAAAAGAAGGGAGAAATTAATTATTATTCATGTCATTAAGAGTGCCAAATAACCTCTTGAGGGTAAAGGAGTGGTGTATTTTTAATTGAAAATACAGTATATTAATTGGCATCAAAATCATGGTGATAATAGAAGGTAGCTATTTTTTAATGTCCTTTCATGAGTCAAATGTTGGTCATTGAATATAAATTGTACTTGAAGAGAGAAGTGCCCTTGAACTATACCTGCTGACACAGTGGTTAAGATTCAGACTTCAGACAGATTTTGCTTCTTGTCTTGACTCTGTCCCTGACTAGTTAAGGAACATAATATCTCTGTCGCTGAAGAAACTCAGGTCGTTATCATATTTGACTCCATTTACTTCCCTCTACTCCTTTGCATTTTCACTGATTTTACTTTTATCATATGCTGGAGCCTCACATTATTACATTATAATGTCACATGGCAGATTATTGCTTTTAAGACTGCCATTATATAATATACATAGTATACATATATATGAAATCCTCTTTTATGTACTTTTATACTTATATATGTCAAGTACTCTTTCCACTATTCTTTATTCCTTTTGCAGTCCTACAGACTCAAATCATTTTCTTTTAGCCTAAAAAACTTCCTTTAGTATTTCTTCTAGTGAAGATTTTCTGGCATTACTCCTTCTGCCACATTTCCTCCATTTATGCCTCCTTCTGGAATTCTAATTACATGTAAATTCAACATTCACTAGACACTTAATTTCTTTTTATAATCAGATCTATTTTTTCCATTTTTTTATTTCTGTGATTCAATTTGATATTTTCTATTGATCTGTCTTTTAATGCAATTATGCTATCATCTGCAGGTGAATCTGTTGTTATTGCAGGAATTCTTATTTTCAGATATCACACTTTATAGTTACAGAGTACCAGTCTAATACTTTGCAACAAATAAATTCTAATTTTCTTTTGATATTCTTTATCTTTTCATTACTTTTATTCCTTTTCCCTTAAGTTGTTATTAAGAGCCCTTGTATACTAACTCCAATAGGTGAACAATTTAGAGATTTCCCACCATTATGTTTTATTTCCTTGGTGGTTAGTCACATTTACCAGGCTCTCCACAAAGTCATTTCTAATTACATGACTAACACTATGTATGGTTCTTTCAAAGTTCTGCTCGTGTCAGAACCGTGTTGGGGTGGCCGTGGCGGGAACCATTTCCTTTCAGCCCATGCGAAGCTGCGTTGGGGCTGCATCGCACATGCCTCAGAACCAGTCCTCTTCTGTTTCTCAGGCACGGTCTTCTGAGTCCTTTTGTGGGAATTCTGACAGGGCTCCATCACCTTAGCTTTGAAGACCTGTGGGAGATTGTTGGCCCTCAGAGGATTTTGGACTTTGGCTCCGGCTCCCGACTTCGGCAAACATACTGAGGAGGAGAGGGTCTGGGTGTTTGAGGCAGGTTCCATATTCAAGTGAGATGCTGTCTCCTGCATGGTGTGGTCCTCTGGGGATTTCAATCAGCTTTAGAAAAGCTCCTTAGTCCCTAAGTCGATTGGGGAAAACTAACCATATGTGAGGATTCCTGAAATTTCCAATTGTCCCGCCAATCCCACTGACCACTAAATGCTTTGCTGACTTCTTCTCCTCCCAGTGAAGTCCTTCTGTGCAGGCCAAGGCTGGTCGTCAGCCCATGGCGAGCGCTGGCAAGACTTCCCCGGGGAACGGTCGTGACAGTCTGCCCAGCTCAGAAGGCTCGCCTTTCCGTGGCTTGGGTCACACTCCTTCGCCCCTCGACTTTCTGACAGCTTTTAAAATCAGATTTTTTTTTTTTTTATTGGCAGGATTGTCGTTGTGCTTAAAATCAGTCTTTTTTTGTAAGTCATTATAGTGGAGATAGTGGTTCTCGTCACTTACTTTTCCTATGTGGAGCCAGAAGATTAACTACACTTTTGGATGAACGTCTCAAGAGACGGCTGTGAGAACGCAGTGCTACCGTCACGTGAATTATGTAGCGTAGTAACCTTTATTGGCACAGTCGGTTTACATTATTGTTATAATTAGCTTATGGACATCAACTTTCCAGTGTATTGGTTCTAATTTTTATCTTCAGTGGAGATCGTGTTTCCCTCAGCTCTATGAGAACACCTGTGCCTGCTTATGTTATGTGCGTCTACGGGCCATGGCACTTCTCTGTCCTTGCTTAACCGTGCGAGCTCCTGTCTTGCTTCCTTCCATGTCGTTCTTTCTTCTTCTCTTTGCCTCTGGCCACAGGGTCTAGATCATAGCTGCCTTGTCCTCCGACAGGTGGTGGGTTGTGCTCCATGTTCCGGCAGGGCTCTGCCTGGCAATCTCCAGCAAAGATGGTAAATGGAGGGGTCAGGGGTGTCTGTGCTATTTATTTTTCAAAGCAAATGTTCTTCAGAAACATTGACATGACTGCAGCACTTATTATAGTTGAATTGGGATCAAGCTTTTGACTTCTGGGGACACCATGAAACCTGGACTTCAGGGGAGCGGAATCTCAGTATCCCCCCGCATTCAAATGTTCTTGGTGAATTAACTGTGCTATTATCTTCGCATTCTAGGACTAGTTTCTAAGGTCCTAGAAGTTCCTTGATTGGTTGGATATCTTTCATGACACTCTTGTCCTCCCCCCCAAAAGTATTAAAAACAAACAACAGGAAATCAATGACTGATACTCCTGCTCACAGGTGCCCTTGTTGCTTTTGAAGAAGTTTTCAGTAGCCTAAGGAAGTTGCAAGCAGCTTTAGACTTGAACTTTAGAAATGAAGTGTTACTAGGTTTGGAGATTCCTGGGTGTTCCTGGGTTCTTGGGCCCTTGACTATTATAACTTATGAAAGAATTGAAAGCCACATCGAGGTGAAACAAAGAAAAGTTAATCAGGGGCCAGATGAAAGTAGACCGAGGAAGAGTCCAGGCAAGCAGAGTCTGGAAGAACGTCTGCTAGGGAAGGCAGGGAGGGGGTGGCGGATGGTGAGGAGGTGGCTCCTGGCTAAATGGGGTGCAAGAGTCTGCTCACTTCGTCCCTTCTCGGGGTTTGTGAGCAGGCTCTCCCAGGGTGCAGGTTTTCCTTCCAGACAGCAGATTCTCAGCTGCTCCTTCTATGTGCTTCTGAAGTCTAGTTTTATCAGCCCTGGCTGCAGGTTGGGTGGGGGGCACCATTGCCCTGAGTTGCCTTTGTGTCACCGCTCTGGCTCTGCCCTTTCCTCAGCACCGCGGGAGAGTGTTTGGTGTTTTTCATGGAATTGCTTAGCCCGTGTAGGGGACCTGCCTTTTCATCTGGCCAGTTTGGAGGAATGCTCCCCACTCTGGATGCTTCTTGCTTTTCTCAGGTTTGACCGTCCTGCCTCAAGGTTGGGGGGCGAGGGTGAACTCTCCCTTTTCTCCCCTCTCAGCATTTCTTGCTCTCTCCAGACTTTATCATCAGGTGTTTCCCAGGGTCCTAGGTATAGTTGGCTGTTTTATTTTATTTAGGCAACCCTCCCTGCCCTAACTGTCTAGCAGAGCCGTGTGGGGGGTCATTTTTAGTGCCTTTTAGACTTCTTAGCTCTCTGGTAGACAGTAAGGTAGAACGATGACAGTGGTAAAGATGTAAGCTGGGTTTTGTTTTCTAACACCTTTAACACGGGATACCATATGAAATGAAACTCTCACTGCACTTTAAATTCCCTCTCTCAAAATGGATTTATGTGGCCTTCCTTCTCTAACATGTCATTATCATTTATGAGCATTTGTTTAATACACTGTACTTTCAGTGCACTTTATAATCACTAATTAACTATTCAACACAACACCCCTATGAAACAGGCCAGTGAATTATCTCGGCTTATAGACACGCACACAGAGACAACAAGGGATGTAGAGACTTGCCTAAAGGCGCAGCGAGCTGGACAGAGAGGAGATCCCAGTCAAGCCTTGTCCCTGCTCAGCCCCTGCACGCCCTGAGATAGTTTGTGCCGGTTCACATCCTGAAGCAAAAGGAATTTCCTAGTAACGCAGCACCAGAAAGTGTTCTTGAGTTTTAAATCTGAATATACTCTAAGGCAAATGCAGTGTAATTTTAAGAGATTTCACTGATGTGTCCGGTGTACGTTGAGCTTCTTTCTGAATTTTAACATCCATTGGTCACAGCAGCCCAACCAGGAAGGAAAACAGAAAAATCCTACAATTTCAAGTTCGGCGATGAGCGTAGAACTTCTCCAACACAAACTCCAGTTTTGATTTGGCCGAGCAAAAGCCTGTGATTCCTTTGGCCAACCTTTCAAGGAGAAGCCAGAAGCCCGTTCACTCGTGAACAAGTGGGCCAGATCCGGTGCTGGGTCCCTGAGAAACAACTCTCAAGTAAAGGACGGTTAAAAACAAATAAGACAATGTTCAAAGTGTTTAAAACAATTCATGTTGTGTAAGCACATTAGCTGCTTGGCCTATAATCAGTGGTTTCCTTGCTGGCTGCCTGAGCCATGCCCTTTCTGGCCTCAATGTGGCCAAGAATCCTGTGATTAACTGGCTGCAGGAAAGACAGCGAAAGCAACCAACCTAATTTTAAACCCTTTAAATGGCAGATCAACAGGGAAGCACAACAAATACAACCGATCAGAGTTTTTCATTAGCCACTCTTGATGGGAGGAAATGGTCACTCTTAGGAAAGAATAGAAACCCCTTTGGGCTGTAAGCCGTTATTCTGCTGTAGATCCCAAGGCCCCGGGGATGACCACACAGGAGGAGGACCAACAATTCAAAAGGGGACTCTCTGTGGAAGTGAATCATGCTCGGAGTAACAAGTATTTTTTCTGCTTTATTTTGTGGGTGCTTTTGAGCCAAATAGCTGAGGGGAACGAGTGAGCAACGAGAAGGGGGTGGGAGCCGAGGCAGCTGTCCAAGATGGTGCCAGTGAGTGACTTGGGGGAATTTCAGAAAGGGTAATGTTATGGCTGGTTTTTCTGACTAAGTGCCTCAACTCAGTTTTGCTAAGAGACATCATCGGCAATTTGGTGCTTGCATCCAAAAGAATGGAAAAAACAACTAGAAAATAGCCAGTTGCCCCATTTCCTTTCCTTTTCTCAGTAATAATAGCTTTCTATCTTTTGATGTGCTGATTTTTTAAAAATCCCTTTTTGTCATGTTTTGCTGCTAGCAGCAATGAGCTGCAGGAAAGACCAGACCATTCAAACGTACATATTCCGGCTCAAACACAGTCATTTAGAAACCTTTGGTTATTCTAATGTTCATCTTCAACATGGGAAGAATTTTACCTGTTTCTTCTCAACCACATTGAATAGTTAAGTCATTTCTTTTATGTCTTGAAATAATGTGTAAGGAAATGTGATTGAGAGAGGTGGGTGGAGACGGCTAAGCTGTGTTTTCTTGCTTCCTTATAGCAATAGCAGCCCAGTTTACACTACACCTGTAGTCACCTGTGGGTTTCCTCCCTCAGCCCTTTCAGAAACCCAGACAAAAAAACAAATTGGACAAAGCGATAGCTCTGGTGCCGCCCGTTCAGCCGGAGCTGACCGGTGCTTCGAGGGCAGAGTGTGTGATGCTTTTGTCCCATCTGGCCATCAGCGTGGAGAAACTAAGCCTCTGCCAACTGACATGGACGTCTCAGTGAGAGCTGTGACGTTTATTAGACAGTCAAAGCAAGGATTCCCCTCTGGGAAGCAGTCCGACACATCTGACTCAGAACTGCTCTGACAAGCAAGAGTTTCAGTTCAGTTTATAGACCTTGTTACAGAATAGCACATGCATGAAAGAAGAAAAGGAATAGCAATCATTGATGTGAAGAAGGGAAAGCTTTCCATTTCCTAAGTCACCTTAAGAAAGGCCAGTGCTGTCTCTGCACAGAGGAGGCAAATGCCGGGGCTGAATTGTTTTCCTGACTTCTAAAGAGCGCATCAGGGAGATGCAAAGCTAGGTACTGCTGGGTATATTTTGTACCCTCTGGACTGGACTAGCAATCAAAACAGCCTCAACATATTAGCAAAGGAAAAGCAATGAATTTAATAACATGTATGGAAAACTCACATGGCTGTAAATCTTAGAGTAATGGAGCAGACCAGGAATATTTATCCTGGATTTTAAGCCCTGGGGCATGAAGGTAGGGTAGAGGGAGACTTCACTGGACAAAGAGGGAGTGACATTTTCAAGAAAGTGTATGTATTCTTCAGTAGACTGGAAGAAAAGGAAGTGTCAATATAACGACATTTCCAGAAGAACAAACAGACTTTACATAGATCACAGTACTAGGGACTCTATTCATTTTATCACCAGCCTTCACACCAGTTCTGAAGTGGAGATCCCATTTCACAGAAAACGTGACTCCTTGAGACTATATAAGTTGTCCAGATTAGAGCTAAGGAGTTGTGAAGTGAAATCCACTTTGTCAATTCCTGTGTTAAGGGAAGGACTCAGGAAGTGCTTCAGAAAACCTGGATGGAAAATAATGTATAGGAATAATGAGTGGATAGGAGATTAAGATGTTGAGGAAAAATAGAAAATAATAGAAGAGAAATAAGAAAAAAGACAGATATATAGAAAGTAAAAAGTCATCGTTCTAATCTTTGAAACTGTTGATTTATGAAATAGGAATCTCAGTAAGAAAAAAGATTTGGAAATGGTTGTGTGGGAAGGAATTGTAGGCAAAGGAAATTAGACAAATTGATATTAGGAGAATCACAAAACTATTTTGCTGGAAAATGTTTAATAGTGCAGGGGCCTTCCTGGTGGCGCAGTGGGTTAAGCAACGCACTATGAAGCAAACCGCAGCCACTGCAGCACGAGTTCGATCCCTGCCCCCGGCCGGGGAGGGGACCCACATGGTGAGGCAGCCCTATCCTGCTGTGCCCGCTGCTCCCCTCAGCAGTGTACCTCTGTTGATCTGCCTGTTCTGCATCCTGCTCTGTCTGGTGGATTCTCTCACCACCCCCACACCTCTGATCTGTACTCCAGTGCTTGTATGCATAAATAAATAAATCTTTTAAAAAAATTGTTTAACAGTGGACTCCTGGGGGAGGAAAAAGTCTATGGTATAAATACCTCTACTAAGACTGACTTCAGAGTACTAATGTTCATGAAAACGGAAGTGAGACAATATGAACGGTTCTTGTAGTCAGTATAGTTGGCTCAAACAAACCACTGAGTAACATGGTTGAAGAAGGAAGTCAATAGAATAAACTGCTAACTTTATACTGCTGGTTATACTTTATTATCTCTGGGGACATGTGTTAGGGTTACCTTTTCCTGCGCTCATTCTTTCTTCATCAGAAGTCTACAACAAGTGATGATTGCTGGAGGCCAATATGTAAATATGTATTAAGTCAACGTTTTGAAAGTGACTTGACTTTTACTTGTATTTAAAGTAACAAAAGGTGACTCCTTGGTCAGAGAATCACTGAAATACTCAACAATAGATGAGTAGATAAAATAGATCTGGGATATATATATATATATATATATATACACACACACACATACACACAATGGACTACTACTCAGCTACAGAGATGAGGTCTTATAATTTCAACAATTTGGATGGAATTGGACAATTTGTATGGAACAGAATAATGATGACAAGCACAATAATTGAGGAGAAAAATACTCAATGATTTCACTCATGTGGAATATAAACAAACAAAAGCAAAGCCTTAGACTTTGACAACAAAATGGTGGTTACCCAAGGGGAAGAGGAAGGATGGTGGGAGCAATGGGTGGGAGGGGTCCATTAGATGATGTGGAGGGTTCTTAGAACTTTGAGGGTGGGTGTGGTTTGGTTTCATACATTTGAAGATATGTGAACCTATCTTATAAATTTTCATAGTATCATAAACCAGTTCCCTCAACAAGAACAGTAAGTATTCTCAAGTTAGAGGTATTGTTATTATTTTTTACCCCTTTAAAATGCACACTCACTTTTAAAAGATGAAGAGGATTTTCTTAACGGTGGCACACCTTTTCAGTTGACCTGGATCTGAGGTTTTACCACTAGGGACAGAGAGCAGAGAGGGGAAGTGAACTAGATGGATTGATAGACGGTATGTTCACAATGACTGTAACATACAGTAAGTGTTCGACAAATGAAGTGCCTCTCCTGCCTCTTTCCTCAATTTCTTTCACACCCAGAGGGTTTGCCCACTGGATCTCTGTCTACGACCTGCTCCTTCTGCATTATAGGCCAGACTAGGATGAGTGATGCCTGTTCTCGTATCCACTGCCCTTGCTTGCCTTCTAAGAGCCTGAGGATCGTGACAGTTCACCGCTTTTGTACACAGCTTCTCATTGTTCCGCTCTGGCATGTCTTGTCTCATCTTCTCTCCCAGTGAACTGGTAAGGTATGCACTTAATGCACAGAAGAGTGAAATCCATTTCACAAATGAGAAAAAATAAGACTGACAAATACCAAATATTCATGTGATGTATATTGGTAATATACACTTCTTCAAATTTCTAACTAGGGCCCCTTTATTTTTATGATACATTTGGAAAGTAGAGCTTTCATGACTACACAGCAAGAGAGTAGCTGAGCCTTAGAAATGGCGTATCACAAAAATGTGGCAAAGATGAATTTTTCTATATGATGACTTAAGTTTCCCTCTGTCTTTTATTTTTGAAATAAGAAGAGTAAAGAGTAAAGATGAATAGAACTTTTTGGAGGCCTTACTGTTCACATTCTAATGTTTCTCAAAAGTCTATTATGTACTAAGCTCCAAACTGGGAGTTTGCAGGCAAGTTTGTACAAGAGGGACATAGTTCCTGTCGTCATGGGATAAACTTGGGGACGACTAAACATACCCATGTGGAGTCACTAAACTTTGTACAGTTAGAATAAACTAAATTCTTATAGAGTTAGGACATTAGTTCTTGGAACTGATAAATGGACTATGGGAGGTAACTGGGAAGAAGCTTGGCCAAAGTGGTCTCATGCTAAAAAGCGATCATTTTTAGATTTCATAGTAAACTTTGTTTTGTAAGTAGGTGGAGGGGGAGATAGATAATGACTGCCTCCTAAATTCCACAATCCAACTCCATTCCTACAAAGATCGATGGCATATGCATCGTCATCTCTGCGTTACAGAAGAAGAAATGGGTTGTGAGTGCCACATATTGACTTGCCCAACTCTACACATCCTTAGGTGGTAAAAGTCAAACCTGAGTATGCTGCTTTTTCTTCTGAACTGTTCTACCTCCTTTGCCCCACTTTTGACTTTAGGACCTTAGTCTCTGGTATCTCACTACTACGAAGAATTAAGCATTCTCTAGCCAGACAGTTCTGCGTACACACCACCATCTCCACCCCTTACTCCCCTCCCCCTCCTCCAACACACACACACATACTGGGTAAATGGGTGGGATGCACAAAAGTGAAATAATCCTGCTGTTTGGAGTTTCTACACAGAGCTGACCCACTCTTTCTATCTTAATCAAGACAGGTGGAAGTTGGAGTAGTTCTCACCCTCTCGTGGAAACTACTCCCTGGTATTTACTTGTGACTTGAGGGTTTGGGCTTGAGTGAGCGTCAATGGCAAGATATACTTTATCAGAAACCAGAAAGGAGAGTTGCAGAATAAACATTTGTAAGAAATAAAACCTCTTTACTCTTGGGTATAGCTTATAGAATTAAAGCTATCTCCCTCCTCCCTACCTCCCATGGGCTGAAATTTAGGAAAATTATAGTTCTGACCTCTTTATGCTGCTGTTTCATAGAGACCCTATCTTATTCCTGTTGGCGAGGCTCCACCCACACGGCATTACCACCCAGTCACAGGGGGAAGCACTTCCCAGCAGTCCTGCCCTGTATTCCATAAATATTCTCTGACCCCACCTGAATATGTACACAAAGGTTATGCATGAACGTTAAGTGTAGGGAATGCCTCTGTAATTGGTGATATTTAAATATATGTTGTAGACACTCATGGGTATCCTCCTTCTACTCTGTCAAGTATAGACAGGCACACATACACACACACACACACTCACTCTGCTGCTTAAATTCGTAGGGCTTCTTTCAAAAAAGAAGTAAAAATATTTGGGTTTTTTTTTTTTTGGAGCCTTTTATGAATTGTTGATAGGGTTGAGTTTTTAATCAGTACACTCAAAATTTTAAGGCAACGCTAAAGCTCAAAATGCAACCCATTTGTAAGCCAACAATTAGAGGCCTTTCTTTTAACTTACATTTGAAGCATTTAACTTACATTTAACTTGATTTGAAGAATATTCTGGATCCAACTTAGAATGTGTCTAAAGAGCTTTGGAGTTGTTTTGGAAAAATTTTTATTCCTTATTTTTTTAGAGTTTTTAGAAACAAATAGTTTGATTAGAAGTTCTCAAGAAACATGAAAATTGTGTATTAGTCAGACTAGATAAAAAAGTTTAAGTGGTTCATATTTTTAGTATTCTAGAATTATTTATACTAGAATTATTATCCAAAGTTTATTTTAAATAAAATATATTTCCCAAACATAGTCTAGCTACACAGGTGAGAGATGGGGCCTAGAAGGTATATCTAAAACTAGTCACTTAACCATATGATGGAAAGGTCATCATCTAGGCTGAATGAAGAAGTACTGAGTCCAGTTGTCTGAAATTCTACAAAGCAGCCAGCACAGCAATAGTTAAGTCCCATGGATAAAATGTATGTGTGGGCTCAATCTTTGGACTTAAAAAAAAAAAAACCTGATAAACACAGTTTACTAGAATAATCTGTTAAAATTATTTTATTATTTATCTCACATAGTTTAGGGCATCGTGTAAGGCATGGTTTATATTCATTCTTCTCTTTTCAAAATAAGAGAATGTTTTGCTTCGGGGACTTTGTGCTTCAACATCAGGATATTGGGGCTACATAAATTAATTGTATCTCTACAGCACTGACACAAATAGGCTCTTTAGGAGTAACATGTTGAAGTAGAGATGACTTTTTTCTTTTACCACCCACATTATGTTATGAGTAGCACAGGGTATTTAAATGCTTTGGCACAGACTATGAATAAAGAACTGATCTTGAAAATACCATTATCATTATTTATTTTGAAATTGACACTGCTCTATTTTAAGGCTTACACCCTGGTTTATCTGCGTATTTCAGATAATCTAACACACACATATACACACAACAACCAGCTCCAAGTGTCTTTCTTTCTTCATCCCCCGTTCCTGAGTCTTTCCATTTAATTTTTTGAGGAAAAAATAAAAGGTGAAGAAAACATGGATCTAGAAAAAGACATCAACTGAGGAATTTTGTTTATTATGATTGGACAGCTGCTGTTGGCCTCGTCAGGATCATTTTATGTTTTATTTTGATTGAAGAGATATCACTTTGCCAACCATAATTTTTACAATTCAGCTTTTCAGTCGAAATGAGATGACCTTTAGATTTTTTTTCTTCTTTTTACTTTGTTTTTCAGCAGATGGTTGTTCCTTAAAAGTGTCTTTGTCTGGCAGATGACTATGCTATAACCTCAAAAGTACTAATTGGATGTTAGTTAATAAAATCTTCTTTTTGTCCTGTTGGCTGAAACCCACGTGTTGGCTAACTGTGTTTAACCTAGTGGAATGAAGAAGTCCCCCAGGGACGCTGAGGGAAGAAACCTAGCCCTCAGTCTGAGAGAGGATGCTATTGATATCTTTATTTGAAAAAGACTTTATTTTTGATTTAAGGAGGTACTTCAAAAATATATTCTACAGAGTGGTGAACGTGAGAACCCAAATGTGTGGGGACCTGCTCCCGACTCCGTTCTTAGGGTAACGTGGGCAGGGGGTGCCCGTGTCCACCGTCTCTGTGTGCTCATGCCCTGGCCCATTGTCAGCTCATCACATTTTGACCTAAATTGAAACAGTCATCTGTTTACCCGCCTCTGTGACTGCTGACTTTGTTGGAGGTCACATTATTTAAGCATTGTGCAATGGATTTACTATGAACCTAACTTTTGTGTCATCCCCTCCTCCACCCCCTTGCCTCACACTGAAGTGTCGAAATTGTAACTCTCAAGGTGATGGCGATAGGAGGTAGGCCTTCAGGACGTGGTGGGGTCTTGAGGGTGGAAGCCTCATGAGTGGGATTTGAATTCTTATAAAAGAAACTCCAGAGCACTCCCTTATCTCTTCTTCCACATGAGGACAAACAAAAGGCTGTCTATGAACCAGGAGGCAGGTCCTCATCAGAAACCAAACCTGCCGGCACCTTGTTCTTGGACTTTGAGCCTCCAGAACTCTGAGAAGTTAATTTCTGTTATTTATAAGCCACCCAATATGTGGTATTTTGTTATAGCAGCTGGAATGGGCTGAGATAGGGTTAATGTACTGAACTTTTTGAGGTTTTGAGCTGTATAGCTGAGTTTCATCTCCATCTGCCTGATGGAGCTTAGCACAAAAGCTGGCACTGGGCAGGAACGCACAACCATGCCGATGGAGACATCCGTCCTGGTTACTCAGTCTGAAGTGATGGGGATTCCATTTTTATTGACCATATGCTCTTAATTCCTGAAGTTCTGGAGGACACATGTGGCATCTTAGGGAGGACTATTTTGGGATGAGGTCTGGTATAGGATAATAAATAGAAATAGCATAACAAGTGAATTTTGCCAATGACACGCCAACATCTTTGCAGAATGAGTATTTGTGTCTAGAGTAGTTAGAAAAAAGTGGAAATGGAGAGTCCAGTTATCACCAGGATTTCTAAAAAGGAAGGGTAGAGTTTTAAAGGTCAGTGGGTGGGTCTTCTAGGACTAAGCGTGTTGCACATTCAAGGCAGACGTCTTGGTCTGCACTGAGCTTCACTCCATCAGAGAGATGCCGTGGTGTTTTCTCTCAGGCTCACAAGGCGTTCTTTATAGAAGTTGGGCGTCAGCAGTAAGTTCTGGGACACTGAGTACAATTGGAAGGTCAGATCTCATTGGTCCATATACTTGTCACTTGTTCTTTAATTTACTAAAATGTTGATGTATACAATTATATAAATCTTGGGGGGTAAAGCTTCACCTCTATGTGTGTATGAGCATCGCCTCACCACCACCTATGTCTTTGTGCCTGTCACTGTCAGCTTGACTCCCTCTGGTCGTCATTCATTTATATGCTTGTAATTTTGGGTAAAGAAAGTAAATGGTTTAGTCATATGAATGCTAATATAAAGTCTCCAAATAATTGCTGCTCACCCCTCCTCTCCTACAATTCCATAATATTTTTTTTACTTCAATCCTGGTATTCATGCTTACTCTATTCCTTCCCACAAGTGTGGTTCCATATCATTACATTGCATTTTAATTTTCTTTTGCCTCTCACTAAATGTGTCTTTTACCATTTTAGCTTCATTTGTACAGTGAAAAGGTGTACCACCTGGGTTCAGATCTCAGTTCCTTGTTGAGGCAGTCTGTGTGAGCTTGGATGAGTTACTCTGTGACTCAGTGTCCAAGTCTTCAAAATTTGAAAGACAGTATACCAGCCTCCTAGGTAGGAGAATTAAACAAGTTAACTTGTAATATTAGAACAGCGCCTAGGACATAGAAAGTACTTAATAAATATTAGCTGTTCTTGGCGTAAACCAACCATTCAGCAAATGTTGGTTGAATAAATAATCATTAGAAATGTTTGCAAAAACATCTCTTACTGTTGAGGTGAGCCAAACATTTTACACTGAGAGGCGCTTTTAAGGATGAGAAGATTTATTGGAAGATGTTTTGAAATTGTGGCTATTTTCTTATTTGATAGTGTGAGTCACTGTCTTATATACAGACCAGAAATATGCTCAGATTGATTCTTTTGGCATCTGCTGTAAAGATCTTAGCTCCCACTCAGGAGTTGTGGGATCCACATTGTTAGCTGAACGGCCGTGCGTTAAGCATGTCTACCAGCTCAGAATATATCTATCACCAGTTGTGTTGTTGTGATACTTCTAGCCTGGCCAACTGAATTTCAGCCTCGTCAGAGTCATTCCTTTTATACCGAAGTAGTATAAGGGGCAGAAGATGGTCTGTAGATTTGACTAGAGACAAAGCTGTTAATTTCACAGATAGTGGAGGTGACGTGTTGGGGAGTAAAACAAAGAACCACTAGCACATATATTAGCTTGGATCGTGTTTGTGGCTAACTGTCACCATTTGTTTGAAATAAGATCTCTCGCATTATTTTGACTCACAGAGGCTGGCAAAGAGTGATAAGGTGTTTAAATGTTTTCAATTATGTTTCATTTTGGTCTCATAATTCACAGTAGGAATCTACTTTCTGGTCAGGGTTTTACAAAATGGTTCTTATAACCACCATTAGGTCTTAAGTGATTAATCCTTGCAGCTGAATCATAAACCTCAATAGGAGGCAGGTCTTCGTTTTACATCTTACCTCCTGATTCTTCAAGAAATTGTATATGGCTTGGGAATGGAAAAGTACCATCTAGTCCTAAATTAACATGTGTTACAATGATTTATCTTTTTTTAGCCTTTAAAAACCCTTTAAAGGTCAGTGCTTGCTAAATCAAATCTTGGTGGACCTTCAAGTCATCTCTAAGTTTTCACTGTTCTACACCATGGGACAATAGTCACCTCCATCTCTGTTTCTTTACACATTCCTGCGATAGTATTTTTGTGGGATAGCAGAGGATTGCTAGGCCATCGACTGGATATTTGGGAAAGATCCATGAGGCAGTGGTATGAACTGAATATGCCCCTGTCGTACTCAAGCAGCCAAGGTTTCCTATGTTCATTGTCACCAAGGAAGGAGGATATTCTGAATCCAAAATCAGAGGGGTAAAATGTCTTCAGGGCTTGTTTTCCAAAAGCCCAAATCCGTAGGGGAATGAAGGAAGCTGGCAAAGACAGAATGTGTGGGAGACACACCATAAGAGACCGCAGGACTTCTGTTTTAGGTTAGAGAAAGTTTCTTTGGCATGGAGGAGCAGGAGGGGGGATGGAGGGGAAGTGAGGACAGCAGAGGCATTTGTAGATCCTAGAACTGGGCCAGGCCCTGTTTCCCAGCATCTAATCTCAGGGAGAAGGCCGGCTCTGGGAGTGAAGGCAGTAGGGTCCCAGCGAAGGATGGCTGTGTGTCCTGTCGAGGCAAATTGGCCCAGAGGTGACCTTATAATGATGCCTGGACTCCAGCTTAGTGGGGAAGCAGCAGAATTATTTCCAGGCCCTCGAGCATGACATGAAAGCGGCAGAGAAAGTTACTGGACATTAGGGGCTGTGGCATTTCTTAGGGATTTCTTATGCCTTATGAATTCCCCCTCTGGGATCCCAGCTGAGGACAAAGTGAATCAATGACTTCTGCAGATGCTCACATGAATCCGTGCCCTCAAGAGTCACGTGTCTCCTTCCCACCTCCCGCACTTCATGTCTGGACTTAGAAACCCCAGGTTTCGGAATCCTGCCTGAATTGGTTGGCATCGGGTTTCTGGGGTTCAGCAAAATATCTGAGTTTGGTGACTGAGATTCTTATTTATGTTATAGGATTTGTGCCTATCAAATGTTTAAAGCTGCTGCAGATCTTCTCTGCTCCCAAAAGATGATTCTAGTTTACCCTCCCACCAGTGATAGGTGAGAGTGCTCACTCGTACATCTTGGCCAATCCTATGTGCTGTCACTCTGAAAGTTTTTGATGTGATAGGAAAGAAGTGCTAGCTCATTGTTGGTTCCATCTGTATTTCCCTGGTCACTGGTGAGTATCTTTGGGCTTTATCATTCCTTTGTCTTCTGTTGGGAAGTGCTGGTGAAGTTAATTATATTCTTTTGTATCATTTTGCGATGTGTTGCTAGCTTCTACTTAAACACTACCTACTGGCTTATGAAACGTGAGTGATACTTACTGAGTCTTTCTGTAGACATTGCCCCTCAACCCAAAGGAGGATACATTGTGAATCCCAAGGAATTATTGCTCCATGGAAGACTCTTTGCTCTCCCCATCTCCTTAAGTCTTAGCTGTTTTGAAGTCTTAACAGAAGACATCATGATTTTCATATCAAGAGAAATTTAGGTGGCAGGGAGTGGAAGGGACATTAAGAATGTTTTCAGTTATTCTCTAATTTTTTGTGTTTCTAATCAAAAGAGTATTTTAAAAATACATGAATTTCTTAAAGTCAGAATAACAAGATTATGATAGGCCGAGTTACCGTTTTCTCAGCTCCGATCACTGGGTTTTGGATTGGAGTCAAAGACCTATTTATTTGCACCATTTTATTTAGGGTTTACTGCGGCGTGTGCTCTTCCCCACTCATCTTCTGACAAACCTCTGCTTGATACTTTGCTCATTTCTTTTAACAGGCAACTTTGGTCAACTCACAATTCATTCAGTTTGTGTCCTCTGATGATATAACTCTTAGAAAGGGTTTATTTGAAAGATAGGAAAATCGATGTTGGGCAGTGCCAGCTCGTGGCTCAAACTCCCCAGTCCTGCCTTCTCCTTACTTGAGTCTGTGGAGTATTCAACATGTCCTCTCTTAGCTCTCTTGCTGTTTAATAGGCTCTGGGAATTAGACAGTTTGAAGAGCTGCTAGCTGTTCAAATAGAGGCCAGGCTGTTAGTCTTTACCATCTGAAAGCGGCTTTGATGGTCGCTGTAAAACGAGCCCGGGGACGCCCACCGCACGCTTGGCATCCCCCGAGCCCATGCAGCGGACATCAAAGCCGGGCGCTGCGTGGAGGTGGTTCCCTGAGGACAGTGCTGAAGCCTCCCGGCAGGCATCTGTGCTGGCTCCACAGTGCCACTACCTGTGCCCTGCTTGCTAGAGAGCACCGCTACCTGTGCAGGGCCATGGAGTAAAGAGGGCTTTCAGTGTTCAAGCCCCGTCTCCGGCAGAGGCATGCCAAGTCTACTTAGAGACTGTAACCAAGCCTATTAATTTTAAAACGAAGCGAGAATACCGCTGCTTTCCTTTCTCCAACACTGTCCCTTTGTCTCTCTGGGACGGAGGCCGTTCCTTCGGCTGTCATTTGCCATGGCTGACATGCTTTCAAATGTTATGCAATGGGGCACCTGGATGGGCAGCGGGAACAGACCTCTCTGGCCGTCAGGATTGATGTCAGCCAAGCTCTCTGCCTCAGGCTCAGTGGAGGGCCCAGGCATGTGTTTATTGTCCTAAAGCTGCGTGCAGTCCCCTTGCCAACAAGACCCCACGTTCTTTCTCGCCCTGCCGCACGTCTGGTGTCGGCATGGGAGGGAGCCTGTCCCCGCAGGGGTTAACACCAAATCACCAGCACTTCACAAAGGTGCTTTCAGAATATTTTTCAAACTATCTACTACACAGCCAGGATTATCAGATGGAGCTTTTATCGTTCTCAGTCCAAGGACAGGGAGCCCAGAAGGTTCCAGCGAGGCAGATGCCCCACTTCGTAACTTCCTTGGTCATTTTCCAGTGGGGCCAAACGGTTCTTTTGGGCCATCAGAGATCAGTCTCCTCTAACTACCTGAGAAAGCCTGAGTCCCTCCTATAAATGCAAGTTCTTGTCTGCAGGCTCAGAAGCCAAGAAACGTGACTCAAAGACTAACAGTGTGGCTCCTGCAGTTTGGGCAACGCAAGCTTCAGACATAACAAACCCTGTGCGAGACTTTCATTTTTTATCAGTCTGGGGACAGGAGTTAGATAAGCAGGGGCAAATCCAAAGATAAAGGAACTCTCCCAGTGGGAACCGTGGGAGGGAATTTCTAGTGACGGCTTGCAGAACTGAGGATTCGTGAGTCCTCCGCTCCTTCCGTGGCTACTGGACACTCTCAGGGGACATGCAGCCAAGCCCACTCGGGTTACCAGGCGCCTTTAACCTCGGCAAGGAGGCATTTGAAAGTGCAGTAGAATTGTCTGAAGGAGTACACCCTGCGGGTCTGGGGCTCGAAGCCGGCTGGGGGTTACAGGAAACTAATGTAGGAAAACGCGGAGCTGGCTGTGTGGCCCCTGCACGTCTGCCAGTGCTGACTTCGTGGGTGGAGGAAGCAAGCTGCCTGGAGGCCGGCGGGCGGAGCTCCTGAGGCTGAGAGCAGCAGGTCACTAGGCTCGCACCCCAGGGCCTGGGATTGGCCTGGGATTCGCTGTTGGAATTGTCTGCTGGCTCCTGGTTCTTCTCTTCACACAACACCTTCTCCAGGCCTTCTCACCTGCATTATCTTACCTGATGCCCCTGATAATCCTGTGTGATTCTAGCAAATGGTGGTGTCCTTAATGGTAGGGAAACTGAGACCCTGAGAAGTCCAGGGATTTGCTGATTACCACTGGGTGAGACTACTCGGCCGGAGCTGAGTCTGGATTTCAAGTCTGAAGTCAAGGCCAAAATCCTCTCGGCCCTGTCTGCCCTCCAGATGTAGGCAGCGCTACCATGCCACTGAGTCAAGCTTCAACTGATGCATCCCTTGAGAAGCGAGACAAGACAACCTCGCTCCCTTCCTCCCAAAAAACTCTTAAAATTATTTTTTCTGCTAGACCAGTGGTATGTGGTTATTGTAAAAAAAAGAAAAAAATAAAAGTCAGAAAGTGCAAAGGAGAAAAAAGGGAGGAAAATAAATAACGTCCTTAATTCCTCCACACAACTCTCCATGTTTGGGGTGTTAGTCTGTTGTGCTGGCTATGCAAATTCATGCCTGTAGGCGAGTTTTTACTTTCTTAATAATGAGAAAATTAAAAAAAATTTTATTTGCCAACTTACTGAGAAAACCCTTTAAAGTCAGTATTACAGATATTTCTCCTAAGTACACATCTTCATGGTTGTCTGCTTTTCCATGATTAGGCATAAAAATATATTTAGTTTTATACCGTATGTGTTTTTAAGTTTGTTTTACCATAAACAATGCTGCAGTGACTGTGCTGTTGATTACATGTTTGCACGCACCCTCGTTATCTGCTTAGCATTAATTTCTAGAAGTGCAATGACCAAATTAAAGAGCATGTCCATGTTTATAATTCTACCAAGAAGTGGTGTGTGAGAAGACCTAGTTCTTCACCTGGTAACATTACTGAGTTTTAAAATTAAAGTAAGACTGCAGAAACTTTATACAGTTGCAGAGGATGAGGGCCCAAATGTGATTATGAAGTAAACTCGTCCTCTCCTTGCAAAGGTATACAGCTTTCAAGGAATATAAAGAGAACACGTTCTTTCCCCACTCTCCTGCCGCCACAAGATCAGCTACTGCAACAAAACAAGATCAGTAAGAGGGAACATTAGGGAAGATTTTACTCAAGCCACACTTCAAAGTCTCTATGAAAACACAATCAAAGGCAAGCCTAATCCATCAGTGGCCCATGGCCATATACCTTCTCCTGTAATCCCTTCACTTTCTACAAGTTAAGTAGGGTTAAGCCAGGTCAGCCCTTGGATAAAGGTCTAGAGAAATCCTAAGTACCACATAAAGTGTTGGTCGTGATTGTGTAAATGACAATCTTGTGCAAACTAGCTGTGTAGAACCTCCCAAAATCCCATTTCATAGTGGGAAATAGTTCGTCTTCTGCCAATATTGCCAATGAAATGAGGGTAGGAATTAATTGGGAATGAATTTTGATTGGTTTGCTTGATTTCTTGCAAAGCTTGTAAAGAAACTGGCACTATAGCACCTGATGGTGTTGGGACATAAGTTAACCCCCAGAGTTCCTGATCCAGGGGAGACCACCCACTTTTACTGTCATAAGATGGTTCGAGAAAGTAGCAGACGTTTCCGGCTGGGACGAGCAGTAGTCTGCACCCTGCAACCTGTCAGTTTGAGACTGATGCAATTACCCAGGTAACTGCAACGCAGAGAGGAAAAGTTGGAGAAAAGATTTTTTTAGCATGGGATTTAAGTCTTCAACTGGCTCAGCCCTATTACACGCTCGCTCCCCCGATGAATACACACACTTTGCCCTGTCCCTCTCTTAGTTCTCCGGAGCAACATAGTGTGAGGGAATCACAAATGAAAGAGGGAGGGGAGGACAGTGCAAGAACAAAATCTGTGGGTATCTAAAGAGTCACTCCTGACTCTGCAAAATGCAGGGCTGTTGAGAGATCTGAGATGCTGCATTTGGGTCCTTTGTGTTTTGAATGTGCTGATGCGTCTACAGCATTGTTCTATTATGCAAATCCAATTTTCAATTCCAGTGTTGTCAGTAAGAATTTTGATCCCCAAAGCACTCTAAATTGGACCTAAATTAAAATTTTTAAAATCCGCTTTAGGGATTGGATCATACCATAAATTAAGCAGATATTTTTCTAACAGTTTCCATCCTTCCGTAGAAAAGCCTTGGGTGCTCTCGCAAGAGCAGACAGACGCACCATAGTTGTTTGTGGATAACTGATGGGGCCACAAGATACTTGAACACAGAACGCAGCAAGCAGGCGGGGAGGCTTCTAGAGGGGAAAGTTTTTTTTTTTAACTTTAAAGATAAACATTTAATGTAGTGATTCCATTTTATACCTACTAAAACTTCTAGAATAAATTGACAGTTCAAGTGAGTAAAGTCTGACTAAAACTTTCCTACTGTATTTTGTAAATTCAATATATGTCATAATATGGTATTTTTTAAATGGTGCAAAATCTTGTTCAGTACGTTTCCATTGAACTAATAAATGACTAGCAGGTGAGAAAGCGTTTTAGCAATATGTGGGTTAACAATGAAATACAATGTGTACTGATTTTCCAGCAGGTAAAAGAAATGTTTTGTAGAATGCACTCTTTGGGAAAACGCTAATAAATACACTTTAATTCAACTTTCCCTGAACTAATAAATCCACCTTTATTCAACTTTTCCTGAGTACCTACTATGTGTCACATACTCTGCTAGACGTAGAAACAAAGTTGAAGAAGCACTTGGTCTCTGTCCTTATGGGGTTTCCTTATTGTCCTCAAGAAACACTGAAACTTTGTCAAGTCTCTTTCCCAACACAGCATTCCGCAGTCTCTGAGAGAGTTCACATTTTCTAGTTTAATCTTTTGCTATTTTATTAAATGAGTCCCAGAATATGGAAGAATCTGCTTTCAGGTTTTGAAAGACAGGGATCAATACATGTCATGGGTTTATGACTTGAATTCTCCATTTCCTTCTTCGGGGGCTTTAGGAGTTAGGTCTGAGAGCAACGGATGGTCAACCAGCTTTGGGTGACTTCTGTGAGATGTATTTTGAGGCATGTAGTGTAACCTCAAGTTAGTGTTATTCGCATCCCATCTCAAATAACTGGTCCCCACTACTCTAATCAAATGATCGGGAAGTGTAACTTAGGGATGCGACTTCCTGTTTTCCCAGTAAGATTCCAAAGTGGCTCTGCTGGCTCCCTCAACCCCTTAGAGGGGCTAGCAGGAAAGAGTCATTTTATTTACTTCCTGTTCTCAGCAGCTGGGGGACAGTTGAGTGGGCTTTTATGGCTCATTAGAAGTACCGAGTATTTCTACTGTATACCCAGTATATGATGTACACCGAACTTCAAAGTCTAGAGCAGAAAGCTATTCTCTCTATATATACATGGGATATATTTTATGACACTATGATAACGTCACCATTTCTATTCCCTGGAGGAAAAAAAAACTGTGGAGAAATAAACTATCAAAATCTTTGTCAAATGTAAATCGCCATTATATTTTGTGGGCTTCTCCAGGATAAAGTGACCTGAAGTAAATAAAGCGATACCTGCACCCACGCTGGCACGTCGGGGCTGGCACGTTGGGGCTGGTGTGGGTGGCTGTGCAGACTGGGGACCTCAGGCCAGGACCCGTGGAGGTCCCCGTGACACTTTGCGTGCTTTGCCGGAGTGCTAGATTAGACCTGTGAAACTTTGGCCTGTTTTTTTTTTAAATATGTTTTTTTAATGCTGAAAATATCAAATTTATTTTCACAAGCAAAATCCTAGGGGAAATGAGGAAATGGGCCATAAATTCCTTTTTTAAATATCCACTAGTGCCCCCGTTCTGTTTATTTTCGCTTTTAGCCGGCAGTAGGCCCTCCAGTCTCTCCCTGTCCCAGTTCACTTGTCACTTGGAGCTCCATGAAGCTGACATGTGTTTCTTGAGGAACGAGGGCAAACATTAGGACGTTAGCTCTGGGAAACAACAGACTCCAGATAACAGGAAGAGGCTGGCCAGACTCTGAAATAAGTCACACTCATTTCAGTTGACAGAGAGAGGAAATTTATGCATCAAGGAATATCTAAATGGCTTTATCTGAGCACTAATTTTGAAAAAGTTCTTTTTACTTCTGTTGTGTCCTTCTTTCCTTGTTCCCGTTGACGGTTACAATTTCACTTCTCACACTTAGCTAATGGCCCTATGCCTTTATTTTCCAGGACATGTTGTTTCATCTTGTTTCCTGTTTTTCACTCTATTGCTTCTTCATTGATGCTTAAAAGAATGTGAATTTTCTTTTTTAGGTCAATTTCCTAACATTAGAGAGACTTAATTCCCTCTCTTGAAAAATGTAATCAATGCCAGTCTTCTGGATTCTTCCTCTATTCTCTCAAAAATTATGATCAAGGATGTTTAAAAAATAGAAAATATATCAGCTATATTAGAAGAATGCTTTAAAGACTGACAGTGGCAATTCTGAGGAAGATACCAAGTCTTTTGAGGAAGATATCAGCTGTGGAATAAGATGTAGGTGCATAGGCACTGTGGACAGGGTGCTGGGGGCACATGGCTGGTCATCAGGAAAATGGAAATGGGGATCACTGGAAGAGAAGGGAGAGAGGCGAGGGCAGAGAATATGCACTTGGGAGTTGAACTTAGAATGCACGCACCTTTACTTGAGGCAATGGGTCATGCATTGAATTGTCAGCTTTCTAGAAGGAATGTGGAAAGGAAACTTAACTGCCTGGATGTCTCAGCTGAGTTGCACCTGAGAGATACACACTTCCCCTTTTTTCAGCAGTTGATTTCCATGAGCTGATTTTTTTAAGGAGAGGTGGGCAGAGAGAGGAGGGTGATGGGCACCTGCGTGAGAAGAGGGTGTTAGAAAGACAGTAAACCAGACATGACCACCTTTACCTTTGATTGGCTTCATTTTTGTGACTGTGGGTATCAGAAGAGTTAAAGGGAGTACATTCTGTGGGGGAATTTTGAGTGCTGGAAGGAGAAGAGTTGTTATTTTATACTTCGGATGGAAGAGACCTATCTAGGGCAGAGTAGAATTCTCTAGAAGGAGGAGTTGAGAGGGAAGAAGGGCACAGATAACAGCTATCTGGGACCTGTGGTTTGTAGCTTTCAGATAAGTCCTGGTTAGAGCAAAGAATCCAGGGCCTCTCTGTTCCTTTTTCATTGCACCTGAGACATTGCCAGGATATCTCTGTCCCAGGTACGAGGACATCATAGGAGAGCATATTCTGGAAGTAGCTGATGCAAGACTGGAGATATTAGGAGCTTTACATTACGTCCCAAACCCTGTTAGTACTCAGAGCCATTGGATCAGAAGATATTTGGGTTACAAAGTTTATAGGGTCTTTGTGATAAAACAGAGATCACAACTATTTTTGGTTTATAGATCACACATGTGCTTTTGTCTGACCATCAGGAAGAGGTACTATTAGAGGAGATATTTTTTGGATGACTCTTCTTTTTGTTCTTGCAAGACTCTTAACTCTTTTTTTTTTATTAGTTATATTTGACATCATTTGTAGTCCCCAGGGAGTACCCACCACCATTTCACCGGTGCACCATCACCTCAGTCCCTTGTGCACCC
>JAGFMF010011634.1:3884970-3919614 GCA_019455555.1 Galemys pyrenaicus
TGGGTAGATCCCTAGGAGCAGGATTGCCGGATCATATGGTAGTTCCATTTCTAGTAGACTGAGGAACCTCCATACGGCCTTCCATAATGGTTGGATTAGGCAAGACTCTTAACTCTTTCCAATAGTACTGATTTCTTTTTGGGAATCTGCGTGGTTTTGAGAAAAGTGATTCTGACTCTCAGGTAGCACACATCTCCTATGCTAATCTAATGAATGCATCATGGGAGAGCATATTTTATTCATAGGTTATCATAGTTAGTTGAAGTTGGGAACATGTATTTTAAATTATCTAACTTAAGTCATTCAAACAGATGAAATTTCATTTATTTTCCTGGAAATGTTGGGACATTGATACCATGGTTGAAAAAAATTAATGAGGATGTAAGTTATGTTGGGGACAGTTGCGGCTCTTTTGGAACCATGAGGTAAAACAGTACATCCTACGTTGAAGGACTAAAAGAAAAAAAAAATATCTCGGGTACATCATTTGAAATTTCAATCAAGTTTCACCTGTAGCTTCTCCTCCCTGTGGCATTTTTTAAATTACATGGGCCAGTGCATAGTTTAAGCACATTGAGTGCTATTTTCCGTTTGTTATTGTTGAAAGTATTCCTACTCATCAGGGTATATTGACTGATATCCTGAATCACATTCTCAACACAGTACAGAAGTTATACTTCTTTCAGAGGGCAAGGACAGTTCCCATGATACCATGCAGCTGGACAAAATTGATAAAGGTAAGAGGGCCTTCTCTGGAAAGTTACCATTAACTGCAGGGAATGCCATGAACCATATTCACTGGCATTTCAGACTACTTTATTCCACATTCTAAGCAGCCAGAGAGTACCGAATGACTTATTTTCCTTTAAGTCATACCGGAAAGAACATATTTGTAAATAGACATGAATGAAGTTGGTAACATTTGATGTGTAATTCTTTTGCTAACGATAAGGTAACGGGTCATTGACACACTACCAATTTTCTAGAAAATTAAAATAAGGGAAAGAAGTGATTTAGTGTAGATGCTTGTAGAATTCATGGCAGTGCCATACAGAAGTCAGCTTTGTGCCAGATGCTGAGAGAGGAGCTAGAGATACAACATGAATAATTGTGGTTCCTGAACTCGTAGCGCTTACAGCTTAGGTGGGAGAAGGCGAATGAATTTTGTTGTCTCATGTGCTGACTTGGATATATTGGTTATTGTTTTGTGCACATTTGTATTGAGAAAAGGGTCAGCTCAGCTTATATTTTTTTCCTCAATATATCCCTTCTCATTTATTTGTTTGCTTGTTTGTTTATTGAGGTAACATTGGTTTGCAAGGCTGTGTATGATTTAAAATTATAGGATCGCACCTTCAGGTTGTTCCACATCACACCCACATCAGGACACCGTCGTCCTCCACCACAGTCCACCGCGTCCTCCTCACTTTGTTCTCTACCTTCTCCCTCCCCCTCTCACAGCCTCAGTTCTACCGATTTCTGGGAGTTGTTACTTGTTTGGCTCTCTCTGAATCTTTCTTTTGTTTCTCTATTCCACATGAGTGAAATCATCTCTTATTTGTCTTTCTCTTTCTGACTTACTTCACTTAGCATCATCTCTTCCAGAGCCATCCATATCATCTCAATTTGTATTTTGATTCAGTCAGAAAGGGCTGCTGGATCAGGGTTCCCCTGCAGCTGCCATACTCCTGTACCTCTTAGAATATCTGCTGTGGGCACCAGAACGGAGGTGACAGTCGCTGCCTGCTGCGTCACTCCAGATACGAAGGTTCATTGCTCGTGTGTCAGTGGCACTATGCTCAAAGGCACCCTACTTTGGCCGTGAAAATACACTCATACCTAAGAGCTGGCGATTCCAGAGAACACCGTGGAAGGAGTCATGAAACAAGCTATAGGACCATAAGGGAACCCTCCGTAAAATATATATAACAACCCAGCACTGCATATGAGGCCTTCTGCCCCAGTTTTTTAGGGAATTTAGATCTTCCAGAATTTGGGACTAATGTTTGTGTTTTCCCATGGCCTCTGGAAATGATGGGCCTGGGTAGACGGATCGGTGAGGGCAGATCACGTCTGCTGATTTGATGCATTCATTGGTTTTTACAAGGCCATTTGCTGAACCCTAATTTCCTATTTTCTCTAGTGGGAAGAAGATCCTGTTTTCTCCAGTGGGACCTGGCCCAAGGAAACAGTTGAAACTGGTTAGTGCACATCAAGAAATAGGGTATTTTGGTATTCTCATGTCTCAGATCTAATTCCTAAATGTGAGACCCTGTCCCCCAGCACAGTCGAAGGCTTTCTGTAGCCTGATGAAGGGGAGGAGGAGGGACCTGCCTCCTCCATAGGGACCTGCCATAGCCACACAGACTTAGACCTCATAACAGCTACCAATGCGCTGCAGTAAAATTTTACGTTTCAGCTAAATGACTAATGACTTTCAGGCCCATGCCAGAAACTTTAGAGTAGGCTTATAAAAGGAGATGAGAGAACGTACAGTCAAGCATTCTTAAGAGTGGGGTGTGTGTGCGCGCGCGCGTGTGCGGGTGTTTCTCATTTGGGATTATGGGACACGTGCCCATCACTTTTTGCCATCTTGATTAAATGTAATTAGGTGCTGGCAGGCCTCCCCGCACTGCATTTGGGCCCTAGCGCTTGTATTTATTTATTTAATTTTTGCATGTTCACATGGGCTATCCGCAGGAGGTCAGAGCAGGTTATTTGGTTGCCTTATGCTGAGACTCCAGAGGTGGGTGGCCACATTTTTCTTGACGTATTGGGCTTCACAGTGATTTACAGATTAAGGCTCTGGCCTGTACCCGGGCCAGCGGGGCTGCTGGTCTCTCTCGCTGACACATCTCGCTGCTTGGAACCGGTGGCTCTTTGCTAACCCTCTCATTATAGTTCTTAGCCCACATTTCCTTTTGGCACAGAGCACTTGGTTATTTTGACCATGTGCAGGATTTGCCTCCTGTCCCCTGCTGACTTGTGGAAATGACCACAGAAGAGGGGAGCAGGTGATGGGAGGGAGCTGCCATGCTGACACCCTCGCCCCACCCCGCCCCACTTGGGTCCTCGAATAGGGCCCCATAAGCTGGAGCGTTGCTTTAGGAGGAGCTTCGGAGAGGTTTGCTTTGGCCACGCTGATCTCATCCACCCCGGGCCCTGATCCCTCCCTGCTGCTTCTCCCCCTTCTTCTTCTTTTTTCAACTGTAGTCTGGATCCCAGCATGCTGCATAGAAAAGGGGCCCTTCCTACTCCTTGGCTTGTTCTGCGCAAAGCACCAAACTCTTCCTCCATGATCTCAGGATACTTTGAAAATGCGGCTCTTTCCCGTGGACAGTGCGTCTCTGTGGGTGATGGTTATAGATATGCAAAAGGTGGTGAGGAAGATTAAGCGAAATGATCTCTCCTGAGGTCAGGAACAAAGGCCAACAGGACTTCTGTGGAATAATGAAAGCCACAAAGCCCAGTGTGTCTAAATATGGCTTTCCCCCTCCCTCCACAATTTTCATACTTTTTTTAAACTTGGAATTGCTAAAGTATAATGTTATTTTGAGGTTATTCTTTCTGACTTTTATAACCTTCAATATCCACTTTCATTCAATAAGAATCATTTTTTGGTCTCTCAGATTCTTACCTTGGACTTTGTTTGCTGAATGATTTTCAGTTATTTCCATTGTATCTTTACATTTTTAAAATTAAGCCAGCCTCACCTTCAGTATGGCTGTGGGAAGCTTTCCCAGCTTAGTGGACATATTTCTGGTGTATGAGAATCCGTGTGCTGCCTCAGTTCCATGAGGCTGATTTGGGTGGGAGTTTGTATCATTGACTTGAGATGGGTCTGAAAGCTGGTCAAACCTGAAAGTTTCGCTGATTGCCATTTTTCTAAATATCCTTTAAGTAGGGCCCTTGTAGTAGCCTCTCGAACTATGCGCCCTTATTTCACAAATCGGGAAATTGAGTCTCCAGAAGGTTTGGATGCCTCTTCACCAGCTTGTTCAAAGTGACCACATCTAGGTCTCCAACCCAGCCACATGTGAACTCAGATCTCTTTTCACCCTGCCACACTTGGCCACAATGAAATCATGCAACTTGTGTGGCAGGTCACATAAATCATGAATGCAAAATAGCTATCTTCATTTTAAACACACTTCCTTTTGATAGGAAGCAAGGAGAAGGGGCATCCTCTTCTCCTAAATACATTTCCAGGCTGATGTTAAGCCTTCATTTCTAAATCAACCGATCTTCTCCTTTCTCTGGGCTTGTCTTCCAGCCCACGAGGAGGCAAACGGATAGCATCTCCCACCACGTTTGCCCAAACCTCTCTGGATTTACCCCACTGAGGTGGCCCAGGCTCCTCTTTCATCTCAGTGGGGCTAACATACTCTTTTTGGGGGGTTGCTCATGAAGTTTGCTCAGCTGGTCTCCCAGACAGGGACCTCTGAGTCTTCCTCAAACCACCACCCAAGCTGCTCTGGATTTCACTTGAAATGTTCAGGTCTTGCCCGCAGGTAGGACTGAATGGAACCAGGGAATCCCATGTCTTCCCAAGAGTCCCAGAACATGCCAGTTGGCAGAGTAGATGGCCAGGAATGAAGACAAATTCTGAGTTTTCCACTGGTGTTTTGGTTATCACTCTTTGGATATTAAGCCCCCAAAGGTAGCCAAGGGTGACTTGGACTTTTCACAGGGACTTCCTGTGAGGGTGAATGAACAATGGCAGGCCAGCGATTCTTGGTTTCTCATCAGCATGACCTGGTGGCACTGGAAGTTGTGGCTATACAGCGTCAGCCAGCCTGCTCATTGTTTAGGGCAGTGATAGCTACAGGGCATGAACTCATACAAATCCTCTTTCTTTTCCCCTCTTCTCTAACAACGTGAGTGTCTTTTTGTGGGGATGCCACTAACTGAAGCTTGCTTCACAGCTATTATTTTATGATTCCACTTTTGCCATTTCAAGTCTTCACCACCATGAAGTACACAGAGCAAGAGAGAAGACTCAAGGCCCCACATCTACAACTGGGAACGATGATCGCCTCCAGCTTTCCCTCCATTATCTTAAACTCTGTCCATGGTCTGAAGTTGTGGGTGGCCCACTGAGTGGGGTTTATGCTCTGGGGACCCCATCTTTGGTGGAGCTGTGGTGGAGTTTTTCAGGGATGCAGACTTTGTGCAAAGTTCAATAAGTTCTTTTTGAACTATTTCATCATTTGTCAATTGTTTTTATTTCTAACAGTAGAGTAAAATTTAAACTAAAATTTAGGCAAACAATTTTTCAGCCTTTAAAAAACAGAAATCCTCAGGTGATATATTTGTTTCCTAGGGCGATCCATCAACAGATAACCCCACACTCGGCAGCTTAAAACTACGACTTGTTCTCTCACAGTTCTGGAGGGTGAAACGTGGAATCGGTGTTCACAGAGTCATACTTGGCTTGAAAATTCTAGTAGAGAGTCCTTCACCTTGCCTCTTCCAGTCTCTGGAAGTTTCTAGAATTCCTTGGCTTGTGGCAGCATATCTCCAACTTCTGTTATTACATATGACCTTTTTTGTGTGCTTGTGTCTTTTCCCCTTCTTTTTTGCTCTCAGGACTTACTGTATTTGAGTCCACCCTAGTATGATCTGATCTTGAGTTCCTTGTACTTTATACCTGCAAAGAGTCCACCAAATGATGTCATGTGGCAGGTTTTGTGGCTTAGGAGAGGGGCTTCCATTTTGTAGTTCACCATTGAAACTACTGCAGCTGATTAAGAAAAAAATACTGTATATTTCTATGGTGTGGGCGAAAAGCATTGTCAGTGTAATTGGATGCAGATTATAGGATGTGGGAAGATGATGCAGTTCAGATTGCACTGATGTCTTATGTGAGAAATTCCCTCTGAAGGAGAACAATCTGACCTTGAATGCTACGAAGTAGATAGAGATGAGAATGTCAGGAAAAGGGGGAAGGCTGAACAAAGGTACTCAGGTATCACCATGGAAGATTTCTACTTCCATCTTCCTCAGTGGCAAGAAGGATCTCTCTCTCCTTGGAGTTTCTTGGATATTCTGCTCCAGTAGAGCAGTCACTTGATTGAATTGCAGGTTAAAGGCTAATTGCACTTGTCTCAGAGATCCAAGAGAAAAAAATTTCTTCCCTGTGGTTCTGGTCATTTGTCATAGGGGAAGCATAATGATAATAGACCCCTCCAGCAGAGAGCAACTCTTATAAACAGTGATGGTGGTCATAATAATATATGATAATATGCATCTTAGCAAAACCAGAGAATAGAGGCAATATTTTTAGGTACAATTCCACTTCAGTGTTTCACATGGCTGCTTCTCCCTACCTCTTCCCAATGATCTCCTCAAAGGTACCTTTTGTAAAAACATTTCAGAAGGAAAAATAGCAAATTTTCCCTTTTCCCTCACTTCTTTCTTTTATGAAACTTACAAAAATCTTTCTAGGAGTGTGTTTTCTCACTTTGGCTCTGTCTCCTCTATGAGATCACATGTGCCGCGATGACAGGGCTTGGGTCTGCCTTGTTCATGCGAAGCCCCAGCACCTTGGCAGGTGTCTGCTCATAAAGCCTGATGAAAAAGCATCTCAGGAATGTGAGCACGTGAGCAAGTGGACGAACTGGCCTGCCTAGAGGGGTGCTGAGGCAGAGCCAGGGAAATATCCCGGACTGACATCAAGACAGCCACATGCCATGTAAAGGAAGTTGGTGAATTCGTTGATCTGGGAAGAGAAGAGTGACAAGGATTTTTTATCAGTTTCTTCCTTCTTACTACCACCAGTATCCCTGCTACAATTTCCCATAAATAATGGTATAATATTAAAATTAAAGGACTCTTGGAGAGTTTTAAATTTAAGAGAAATACCAGAAGCACAATAAATAAAACCAAAAGTAATTAATGGGTTATAAGTTAAAGCTACTGAAAATATTATATATATTCACGGGAGTCAAATTTCCTCTTAGGAATGATAATAGGAGAAAGAACAGACTTCGATGTCTTGCCAAAAGCCACCAGTATGGTGATTCCAGTGACTATGATGTGGGCACCTGGCCTACAGATTTCAGAATTCTGTGTGGTTTCCCTCAACCAAATTTCTGAAGGACCCAGCAGAAAGGGGTAGGGGTGGGAAATGTGTTATCTATAAAAGTAAACCACAAAAATAATTTCCAAGTGCCACTAAAGGCCTCAATTTAAGCTGTAAAAGCCAAGACATTTAGAATCAATGACTGTAACTTCTTGCAAGTGCGGTCACACACATGGCCAACAGCATGCTGGGAGGGGGTGGAATGTCGGTTGGGATGGGGGTAGGGTTGGGAAGTGAGCTACATGGGCTTTAAGATTTGCTCTGGCCTTTTGGGAATTCCACTTCTGACTCTTAAAATTAATCTCACTGAGTGATTTGGCATTTATTATGATTTTTCCTATTATATGCTTCAAGAATATGAAAGGCTACATGTATACCCCGGAGTAGATTGAGAAAATTCTCTATGTCAAAAGCCAAGCTCCTTTCTGAATACAACTAAAACCATTTACTTACTAATGGTTAGGAAGATCCAGTCTGCTTTCTTGATAACAGTTCTTCTAGGTCAAGAATTTGTCATAAAATCTGCATCCAGACATGTCTCTCCCCCTGATTCTAGAGTGGTGTGCCTCAAGCAATGGGTTTATAAATCCCTGCTTCATTCCATTAGGACAAAATCAGCTTTTCATTGTTTCTAAATCCTCTCTTGGGAAATGGCAGGAATAGCCAACAAGTTCCTCCTAGAAGCTGTTGCCTACATGGTATCCATCAGGATGTTGAATGGGGAAGGGCAAACAACTAACGGTGACCACACAGACATTTCATTACTTTGTGTATCAAACATCTAGGCAGGTGACTTGAGATTGGACTCTTTTTGGGGGTCAACCTTCCATTCCGTGGGTCCTCTTCAGCCTCAGGGTCCAAGATGGCTCTCACAGTCTGCGTGTGAGGATTTCTCTCCATGATGTTCCAAAATGCCAGGAAAGAAAAAGAAGACACATCCTTTCTCTGAACTCCCTTTCAAAAGAAAACAAACTATCTTTATGCAGCTGACAGCAGATTTACCCTTATGCTTTATTGATTAGATTTACAACCTGTGCCAAGTCCTAAGCCCATCACTGCCAAGGACGACAGAGTTACCTTGACTAGATAGCCCATCCTCAGAGAGCACATGGTTGCCTGACATGGGCTCCAAACCGAAAAAGCATATCTGCATGCAAGGCAACCAGCTGTGTTTGCCACACAGGAACGTCTTCCAAGAGACTTTAATCAAGAGTTCCTTTGTATCAGGGTCAGTTTGAACCATAATTTTCTTTGGCAGTTTCCTTATAGCCTTGTACTAACTGAAATAAAAAGAAATCACAATCTGTGAGTGGAGCCAACCGTCCTTTTCAACCAGGGTCTGCAAAATTTTCCTGTATTTTAGGCTTTGCATGAGACCACATATAGTCTCTGCCGCTGCAGCCATTTCCGTGTCCGCCTCTTCCTTTTCCTCCTCCTCCTCGTCCTTCCTCTCCTCTTCTTCCTCTTCCTTGTTCTCCTTCCAATCTTTGAAGACTAGAAAAGCGTTTCTTAGCCTATGGCTGGTGCCAGAAATGGCTGGGGCCATCTGGCTCAAGAGCTCTGATTTGCTGATTCCTACTCTATACGAAAAAAAGGAGAACTGAGGAAAATACAACCAATGGTTTAAAACACTAGAATTTTGGCATACTCGAATGAAATCTGTACGATTACCCACAGCCAACTACATCAAACTGAAGTGAGGAAAGCGAGGGAAAAGGTGCGCACATGGGTAGTGGGTTTGCTTGAGTTAGCAGGGGGCTTTGCAGTAGTAGGTAGAGTGTGGGGAAGAAAAAGGCAGACCTCGTGAGGTGAGGAGTGTTTAGCCTCGATGACTGGGTAGCCCCTGGCTTTCCTGAGTTGGGGAAGTCTGGAGAATCTGGGACGTGTACTCGCTTTTGAAATGTCAGCTTTCACCTCAAAATTTCCATTTTATTGCTCAGAGTAAGGGTAACAGAGAACTAGGTTCTGTATTCTTCATCAGGCATGTCCTACTCATGCCTCTATTTCCAGTTACTTTGCTTAGCACCATCCCAGTTGTATTCACGTTGTCAAAAATGGAAGGTTCCATCTTTTTTTTAACAGCTGGCTGGTATTCCCTTGGGAGTGTGTCACAGCTTTCTGATCTACTCTCTGTTGTTGGGCACTCCGGTCGTTCGTGTAGCCTGGCTGTTGTTATGGTGCTGTCGTGAAGGCTACGAATGCACATATCCCTGCAGGCTAGTGGTTTTGTTTTTTGTGTGTTCTTCCTGTGGTCACTTAGGAGGGGCTTACTGGATCATATGGAAGATATTTTTTTTTTTTGAGAAAGCACTAGGCCATTTTCATAGGGGCTGACCTGTCTGTATCCCCAACAGCAGTGTAAGGGGGCTGCTTTTTCTCCACATCGTTGCCAACACTTTAGAACCTGTAGTAGTTCTTATTGAAGAGTATGAATTCTTCTTCTTCTCATGGCTACCACACCTGTAGCCCTGTAGGAATTCTCAGTATTTTATGCCATTTGCATATAATCTGACTTGAGTTTGTGTATATGTGTGTTTAAGAGAGTATGTTCATCTGTGAGTATGTTACAAGGGTGTGGTGTGTAAGTGTGAGTGTATCATATGTATGTGAGTGTGTGTAAAGGTATATGTGTTACGTTATAATGAGTGAGCATGTGTGCTTTTGTGTATCAACCAGAATGAACAAAATATAGTTATACTTAAACCACTGTCTGAAGAACCTAAGATAAAAGTAGTTGCAAGATGTTGAAATATTCTTCATAACAGTCAAGTCCTTGCTAGTATCTTTTTATAAGCTGAAGAAATTAAACTACTGGGAAACATCATCTCCTTTCTCCATAGGCTATGAGAGTAGAGCTGGACAGCTTCTCCTATGTGCAACCAAATGTCTCTTTATAGTATAGCTCAAGAAACAGGTATTTATACCTACTGCGTGCCAAGGTGCAGTTACAGAAAGGGGAGCAAGATGTAGTTCCTGTCTGGGCTGCAGTCTGGAGAGTCCTGGAACATGAATAAATAGCAAACACAAGTAACAGGTGAAATGACATCAGCTAGTCAAGAGATTACAAGATCCTACAGAAACTATTTCTACCTTGACCTAACAGTGAAGGCTACATCTCTGGAACGTCCTAAAGAACTTTCTGCCAAAGCAGAAGAGATAGACCTTAAGAACTCTCAATCTCATTACAGCCTTCACTGAGCTACACTGTAAGAAAGTTCAATTCCTCAGCTTCTTTGTGCTGAAGAGTGTGTCCCATCTTTTTTCTGCAATCCCATCTTGCTGTTTTTGGATGAGACAACCTCACAGGTAATTTTTGAATAATATATGTGATATGACAGCGTCACTTTTCAAAATCATCAGCTTTGAACATGGGAATCCTTAGTAACTACGAATAATGTCATCTTCACTACGCAAATCAAGGTTCTTACTCTGTAATTAAGGTTGAAAATGTCACTAAGTGACTTGTCCAAGGTCACACAGTATGTGGGTGGCCAAGCCAGCTCTAGAAATGAGAAGTTCCTGCTTCCTGGGGGTGTCTATTACCAGGCCACAAATGAGTGGAAGAGCTAAGTGATATTTATGGCCAGTGGTGATGGAAACCTCGAGAGGGCGGATGATCACTCAGAAGAGTGAGTGGGTATTTCTCTGTATTTATTTATACCTCTTGGGACTGAAAATTGGGATGGCTCTTCCATAATCACCAGCTGCTGGTTTTGCTCTGGCAAAAAGCATTTTTTCCAGTGTCACTGAACATTTCTGTGCGAGCCATGTCAGAGAATACTGGAGTGTGTAACGTTTTCAAAACTTCAGGAAATGTTTAGGCTATTTCTAGCTTGTAATGATAGCAAGAGAGTCTGCCTGGGGAGATCAGAAACAGCGACTCAGAAAGAGCCCAGGGCTTCGAGAAGAGACCCAAACGTGTGTGGTGGCGGAGACACTTGGTAACTGTGCGGATCATGTGATTCTCGGGGCCTGAGTTTCTTCTGTGAAAAACGAGATAGGGCTGTGATGTGTCTGATTTCAGCACTATGAAACCTTTGCTTCTGTTTGCCGGCTCGGTACTGACCGCTTGGAGACGAGCTGTAGCTCTCCTTCGCCTGGACATAACCAACAAAGCTTGTTGCGTCAGTGTTTCTGTGTGAATTTAAAAGTCGGCCACTGCTTCTTCCTGACTAGAAGAACTTCTGTCCACGTGACATCCGACCCTCAGGAAGTGAGTCCCTAGACTATAGGTTACAATCGCAGTTGTAACCAGTGTGCTTCGTGTCCCTTCTTCTTTGTTTTATTTTATGTCGTGCTTTGACGAGTCTGTGCTAAGGCAGGTGAACAGTGTAAGCAGAGGTCAAGACAGAGTCGTGTAGTTTCCCTAAAGAAGTATTGTCACTCAGAGATTTGAAAAGAAGCTACAAGACCCACTGCACATTAGGTAATGATGGAAAGTAAAGAATAAAACTTTAAAATAGACACTTCCATTGTGAATACTTATGCCAGGAATTATAGAAGAGAGCTGCTTGATAAGGTAAAATTGCTCTGTATCATCCATACAATAAGAACTGGTAGAATCCACTGATTTTGCATTGTCTCTATATAAAAAAAATTTTAAGATTTATTTATGCACACAAGAACTGGTATACAGGCCAGAGGTATGGGGTGGGGGAGAGGAGTCACCAGAGACAAAGTGGGGAGCAGAACAGGCAGATCCACTGAAATACACTGCTGAGGGGAGCAGCAGGGGAGGCAGGAGACATCTGCTGCAACCATGTGGGTCACCTCCCTGGCTGGGGATTGAACTCATGCTGCAGTGGCTGCAGATGCTTCATAGTGCAGTACTTAACCCCTTGTACCACCAGGAAGGCCCTGCACTGTCTCTATTTTAAGGGAGTGGGGGAAGAAAGCAGCAGATTGGGCCAGGCACTATGCTGACCCACCTTCTTGTTATGTCAGTCCTTACAATGCTGAGAGGTACCTGTCAATCTCATGCAATCCTTAAAATGGTGCTGAGAGCTGCTGTGCTATTCATCCAACTGAAGAGGAAGCTGGGGTGCAGGGAGGCTAAGATCAGTTAGGAAGCAAGTATGCTAGTCAGACGAGTGAGTGATAAAGAGAGGGTTCAGGTTGGCTCTGTCTGGCTGCAGAGTTCGAGGGCATTCTACATGAGCCTCATCGGCACGCCCAACCCCCATCCGTCAGCCTTGCGAGGCTGTGCTTGCTGTGAGTTAAAATCCAGATTAGGTGACTGAAGCTCCTCTTCTCCTGTTTAGAAGCCAGCCTTTGTGCCGCTTGCTCTGTCAAGGCTCAGTGTCCCTCTGATGGGGAGACTGCGAGAGGACCACCCCTGATATGTTGACAAGAAATAAGCTTCTGATCTGCAACACTTCTTTATATGGCTCGTCAGTGCAGCGCTCCTACCAAAGAAACATTTCCCAACAGGCCTGGCCACCTTATCACATTCCAAGCGGAGGTCAGGCTGTCCGGGGTTGGAGACTTGGAAACCCTCTTTGCTCTCTCTACTAATGCCACCGGGGCTGACTCTGTCCCCCACTTTTTCTCTCCCCTTCAAAGGCATCATATTGTCTTCTGTCAAACTCCAAAGGTCATTGTGTTTTGGGGTACCAGAGAAAATAAATCAACAGCCAGCAGTTTATGTCTCTGGCTCGCCCTCCACACGCAGACAACACAAATAACCAACTTAGTCATTTTCGGTGGCATGTCATAGGGTCAGCTATGCAAAGAATTTTTCATTTGGTTTATGTCCAAAGACTGTTTTGTGAGATTTGGGTGAATCTTGTCTCTCAGCTTGAATGAAAGGCCACAGGTTCTGTTCTCCCCTCCAGCCTGCTGAGGACTTGTGCCTCTCTCGTGAGTGAGCCAGTGTGCCTGAAAAGATTAAGATGGTCCGCAGGGGTGGGGGCCTTTTCATCAGAATTTATTACTGTTCAAAGCCTCTATAAAGGCTCTCATTTAACGCCGGCCTTTGTATTTCCAGCCATGAAAATCATTCATAGCATGACAAATCGGATACATTGTCAGTGTTCTTCATGGAATATTCCAGACAAGACCATGGTGAACCAAGTGCTCTCTAGGAGGAAAGCGGAAGATAGCGAGCAGTCAGAAGACTGAAGTAAGCATAATACTTTGTGGCATTTGTCATCCGGGACAAAGTTCCCTGAGGCAGGGACTGATGGAAATTCTGTTTTGACAGGTAGAAGAAGAACTTGGATAGAAACTCCCCAGCCCTGTGGATTCAAACAATGGACCAAATGCTCAGTTAGACCCAAGGAAAAGAGCAATGTCAAATGTAGTCTTTTGTCCCCATTGAACACCCCATATCTGCCAATCATGAACCAATCTGTTATATTTTTCTTTCATGTAGCAAAAAATTTTTAATAATCATCAGCACTCTTTTAAGATAATTGTACACACTTGTGCTTTCTTGGTAATTCTTTGATTTAAAATGCCTCAGTGGGTACTCACTACTTGCACCTACCTCACGATACTATGCAGTTGATAGTATTCAAATCAACTGCAAGTACGACAGAAGGCAGGAGAGGAAAATCGTTCTTCTTTAGATGTTAGTCTTAAAATGCAATTTCTGTAAATGAGGGCCTAGTGAACAAAAGCTTGAAGGTCAGAACCTGCATTGAGACGTGTAGACCGACACTGGGATATGCAGTCAATTCCTGTAAATGTGCTGAGGCCACAATTCTAATGACTGAACGCTAACAATGAAGCCTTGGGAAAAGCTGCGTTTCCAGAGCGCGCACTGTAAATCGTGCTCTAACAGGAGTAATGTGAACCGGAACTGAAATGTGGGGGCAGGGAGAGCAGAGGCCTAATTTGCTTCAGGTTTGGCAAATCTCACCCTTAACTGGAGGGTCTGAAGAATGTGACCTTCTAGATTGCAGCTTGTGCCCTGACCTCGTGTTTATAAGCCTCTTTGGGGAGCACTTTTGATCTAGCCTCTCAGCACCCTAAAAGAAATTTGTTTCTGTTACCTCCATTGCGCTGGTTAGTAGTTTCAGTTAAGTTCCTTCCAACAAAGGGCCTTGGCAGCTTTTAGTGATTAGCTTTGTGAAATTCTCTTCTGACACTCGCTACCTCCAATCCGCTTGCTGACTCTTACCCGTAACGACTGGCGACCACTGGGCACATCTATGCCAAGACCTTTCAGGAGAGTGGCGTCAACACCCAGAAGTGGAATTGCTGGATCATAAGGCCAGTTGTTGTCTTAATTTTTTTTAGGGCTCCCCACACTGTTGTCCATAGTGGCTGAACCAATTTACAAACCCTCCAAAAGTGTCAAAGCTCTTCCTTTGCTGCATCCTCACCAACACTTGCTCTGCTTTGTTTGGTCGGCGTTGCCGTTCTCAGGTGGGCAGTGAGATCTGAGGTGGCTTCGATTTGCATCTCCCTGGCTGATGATGTTGAGCGCCATTCTGTGTCCTTATTGGCCGTCTGCTTGGGAAAGATAAGGAAACACAGCCCATGAACAAACAAAACAATAGCAAACAAAACAATGAATCTCTTAAATATAGAACACAGGTTAGAGGTGACCAGAAAGGGAGGGTATGGGGGTGGGAGTGGAATGGACAAAAGGGTCAATCTTAGGGTCACTGTCACGATGTAGGGGATGCAGATGTTGACTTATAAGACTGGCCTGAAACCTATAAACTGATGCTATTGCGAGATATATATATATATATATATTTTTTTTTTAACCGAATGTGAATAAGCTAATTACGCAATGCAAAGAAATCCATCTGGGCTACCTTTCGTAATGACATCTGTGCTTCTGTATCCAGTCTGGGTGCTCCCCGGGCCTGGACTGGTCTTGTTTTGATATTTTTAAAAATCAGTGTTCTAGCACAGTGTCTGACATGGAGATGAACACAAAACCTTCCAACTTTTGCATAGTTTTTTTCACCTCTGTTTTTGTTTTAAATCTCTACATTTAAAGCGGGTTTTGTTAGAGCACATATAGTTAGGTTACATAAACATGTCTCTTAAAGATTGGCTCTTCGAGACAGAGGCTTTATTTGGCCATCCTTTCTCTGCCCTCGGTATATAGCATGACTTAGTGCCTCTCACACAACAGACACTCAATAAATGTGGGAGGTGAGTGACAAGAGTTGGTACTCACAGTAGACAGAGTGTGGCCATCGACATAACAGAACCTGTGTGTGACTCGGCTTACCTTGCCCTTTCAATGAAAATACTCGTGGTGAATATTCAGTGATGAGTGGACTAAGAAATAATTAATGGAGACTTTATTTGACTTTGCACACTGGTAATACTTGCTTCCTAGCCTATTAAAATGCCTTCCATTGCTATTTTTTCTTCAGTTGCTTAAAATTATCATCAATAAAATTTTTCCAATTTCAGCTCCCCCAATTTTTTTCTTAATAGCTTAAAACAGTATTTCCTACTGTGAGAAATATATTTTTGAATGCTGTGAGAGAGTATATTTTGTTATTTTGCAATGGGGAATGGGAAGAAATGATACCTTAATACCTTCAAAAGTAAATCCAAGGGCATGAAAATAAAATCTTTGGAGTAATTTTTTATTCACTCTAGTATCTTTTTGATTAAATAAAATTAAATATTTTTGTCATGACAGCCTCAAGAAATGGTCTCTATCATCTCCTTATCTCTTTGTCATAAAACATTAAGAATTATAAATTCTCTAAGTTTCTTAAAAAGCAGAAATAGTTCCAGAAGTCTTCTAGATAATTCTAAATTTAAAACATCGACCTCATTAATAACATAGCCTTTGAATGAGGCAATTAAATGAAAAACACACTCAAATTTTTACGATTGAAAAGTAGCTTTGGAAACTTGGGTTGCTAATGTGCAGCGTGAACCCAAGTGCCGTTTGCCTGGACACGCGCTAGAGCACACAGCAGTAATCACACATGAACGTGCAGCCAAGAGACACATCCAGGTCCTGCTAATAGAGAAAATCACCTATCGCCAGACGGTCACAGGAAGCTCGCAGGGTAGCACCCACGGGATTAGGAATTGTATCAAGTTCAGCATGTAGCCCTCAGCCTGCCGGTCTTTTTTAAAATATATTATTTATTCTTCATTTATTTCCCTTTATATATATTTGACATCAATTGTAATCCCCATGGATTCCCCATCACCATATCACCAGTGCACCATCACCTCAGTCCCCGTGCTCCCATCTTCCCTCAACCTTCCCCCTTCCCCCTCCCCACCAAGTGTCCCCAATTTGTCCTTGTCTTTTCATTTTTGATTTTTGTGTCTTTATTGTTATTATTATTGTTGTTCTTATTCCGAACCAAATAAGGATCAAGCCTGCCGGTCTTATAAGTAGATTTTATGTACGCTCTGTAAACTGACCGGTCTCTTTACAGAAGATGCGTGAGACTCATTTCAAAACCAGGAGGCCGTTTAGCTAATTGGCAATGGCAGGAGGAGTCTTTAGAATCATAGTCCTCTTCGTCCATTTTCTTCCTGTGGTCTAATTATATTAGAAATCAAATTAGGGCCCCAAACCACGTTACACTGAAGAATTACTCTTACAGAGACCAGAAATACTACAAATCAGACCAGAATTTCTGCTGATGTGGCAGAGTCAGCACGAACTCTCACCACGGATACACACGGCGCGAGGAGACCTCAGCCAAACTTCGCCTTTGCAAATGCTCATTCATTAAAACAAAAACCAAGTGCAGCCGTCCATGGGGGCAGCCCCACATGGGAGCAGTGTGCTTCCTGTGAAATGTGTAGGTGAAGGTAGCATCAAGCAGTTAGATGAAAATTCTGACCAATGTGAAAAGCCTACCTGAAATTGGATGGAAGTTTCCCTGTCCTTTACCTGATGTCTTTGTTAGTGTCTTCTTACCTGTCTTTATTTAATATCAGCCGTTTCATCTTCATCCATCTCCGATCAGGTGCTTCACCCTCTTGCTCTTTGGCGCTGTGGTTTCTGAGCAGAAACCCAGCTGCATTCAGCTCCCTGTTCTTGCAGTGTTGGGTTTTGTGGCCATTGTCCAAGGGTACGAGCCGGGCCAGAAAGGCGGAAGGAAGGGAAGCTGCTTCATAAGCTCGGTTTATTCTTGTCATCCTGACGGTGTTTTCTCGCCAGTGCAGCAGGTGGGAATACACTGCAGTGTTAGTACATGGCGAAATCTCTCTTTGCATTGCTTTATCATCATGGCTGTTTGGCAGCTTGATTAGAAAAGTAGGAAATCATGTTATAATAAAGACAGAATTAGGGGAATCATGTTAAGAAGGAAGGGTAAGAACAGACAGTGTGTCCAGGCTGTTCCTTGCCTGGGCTACATGCTGCGATTCCTGCCAATCTTTTAGAAACCAGACATTTAGAGTATTAGCCCTTCTGCCTCTTTTTTCCTTTGTTTGATTTATTTTTTAAAAAAATAAACTCTACTCCCAAACCCTGGGAAGACATTAAACCGATTTATATATGCTCTATACATTTTTTTTTTTTTGTCCTGAGTTGCAAAAGGGCACTTATAACCAACTGCTTTTTGGGACTGTTTAGTTTTATTGCCAAATGTTATTATCCAGAACAGATATTTCTATGACAACGCTCAAAAAATTGAATTATCACCTTGCAAATATTAAAAATGTTGAGTAGTAACATGTATGGCATATAGGACCCAATTGTTTTAAAAGTCCATTTAAATCATTAAATGTTTCCTTCATGGGAAGGATTGGTAGTTGATCTGGAGTTAAATAGGAGGGAGGAAAGAGAACCCTTTGTAAGCCAAGTGCATGAATTCAAATCAACAAATGCCACCATCTTCAAATAACACTTATTATATACGCAAGTGCTTGAGGTCTGTGCTCTGTTTATTAATCGAAAAGAGACATATGTTCCAAAGAAGATGTGAGGTGTTCCTGGCCTTTTGTCATTTAAGTGATACGCGTGTGAGGTGTAAATGAAATTTTATTGATAAAACACTTCGTTGTTCATTTACCTCATAGAAGACTTTATAGCTGCGGATCCCTTCCCTCCACTGGTGAGAGCACAGCCGGGTTGGGGTGGCAGGCAGGCACCACCCCACCACTAGGCCCAGGCCGGGGCCCCAGGAGCGCAGAGCTGGCTGTTTACAATGAGCCACCATTTGGAAAGCAGAACAAAGCCTCGCCCTATATCTCACAGAATGGCCCCAGTTGCCCCAAGCCAGGCCTGTGTGGCTCACACAGTACGCTCTTTATGAGCCCAGAGTCGGAATTTCAATGAGGAGCACTGAGGTATGTTTTTCCAAAAGTGGCATCTGGCTCAAGGATTGGTTACGTGAATGACCCAGCAGCTGGTTATACCTGTGGTTTCTGCTAATTAGTTTGAGGTTGTGCTGGCTGCCTCCTCTGGCTTTCAGAACCCGTCCAACCTTTCGTCATCATCACAACACTAGAGATGGCCTGAGTGTGTGTGTGTGGTACAGTCGGGGGCCTTTGAACTCAGTGTGGATACCTGTCTTATGGTGGACAGAGTGGATATTTATTCCCTGGCCTGCACTTATCCACTAATGATGGGTCAAGTCATTTGGATTTCAAATACAGTAATAATTAATCCCGAGGAAGTTTAGCCTAAGTACAGGTTTCCTTTCCCTTAGAATTGACCATTTTTCCCCAAAGCGGGCAAATGTTTTCTTAAAAAATTAAAAATACTTCTAGATCCATCTGTCTCTGTCATGCTACTTTCTGTATTTATCTCTGTGGACACAGAGCTGCTCTGGATGCTTGAGGGATGTATATGTTTGCATGTGGGTGCATGTATATTTATAAACAGGGTTTACTATAAGGGGGAAGAGATTCCTGGTAGAACTGTGGCTGGAAGGGCTGACTTCCTGCAGTGAAGGTCTCTGGACCACACAGAGAACGACCCCCTCCAGGTCTCTCACAGCCCCCGTTTCTCTGCCCTATTCAGAGGAAGATCAGGACAGAACATATCTTTCAAACAGTGGACAAAATACAACTAGCATGTGACCATACCCCTTTTCTCTGCTTCTGGTGGCCCCTGCACCCAAGAGCTTGCCTGGCATCGGGTATTTTCTGAAAGAGCACAGAACCTGAGCCATGCAAACCTCATTCTATGTCCAGCTCCATTCTTGGATAAAGGAGATGCTGCTAGACAAATCTCATGCATTATCTGGATAACGAATGAAACCGTTAGAGAGTCTAAACTACTTAAAAGGAGGGTCACTGAGCTAAAAGGTTGTGTCATACTAGAGCGGTATTGGATCTGTTTTTGCATCAAGAGCACATAGAAAATTTAGTGTTGGCTTAGCCATACATAGGCCTCAAAGCCAACAGAAACTCATGCATTTGACTATCCCTTCCTCTGCCTTTTCTCTACGAGCCTCTATGACCAGCCACATAAAACAAAACTCCCCAGTAAGGGGAGTGGGGAGGACAAGCAAAGAAACAATGAAATCTCTCTGCTCCGTCTTTCTTGGAGACCTCTCATCCAATTGGACTCCCATTTTTTGCCCTCCTGAATTTCTTTTACATGTAAGTCTACTAATCCACAATTTACTACCCCACAATCAGCCTCAATCTGAGTCCAGCCCCGGTCTTGAACTAGTACTTTTATGCAGTCCACCCCCACATACATACAGAACTCATCCCAAAGCGTCAGGAAACAATGTAAAATTCACCCAAGCTTTTATGGAGGAGGATGCTTACACTGTCTCCCCCCCTCCCCCCCCAATAAAGGCTGTTGAACCCCTGGCTCTGGCAGTGGTTCCTCCCCTCCCCTCCCCAAATCTCTGTCCTTGCTTCCCTATAATGGTTCTTCTCCTTCAAGAAGTCTGTGCAGCAGTTGAAGGCTCCCTGTGGGCAGAGCTTATCAAAAATCTTTTCCAGGGACCTAGCTCTGCTGTGGGCTGGCCACGTCACCCCAAGTCTGCCTGCAGTGATGCTATGTTGGTGGCATGAAACTGGCGAATGCTGACCTATCAAGGCTTCTTCCCCACACCTACCCCCCCTTCCCCTGCCCCTCAATGACTTGCTCTCAGAGAGCCAGTAGTTCAACAGTTACCGACATAGCTGGGCCATATGCAGCACAGGCACTGACCAGTCCAGACAGACCTGGCCACCTTTTCCCGTAAGTACCTTCCGCTGAAAAGTGACCCAGTTTTCAGCAAAGTAGGTACTGCTTTGTGAAAGTATTTTCCTTCCAACTGTTAAATCATTACCTATTTCTTCAGCACTTCGAGAATTGCTTTTTTCGAATGCCAAGAAGGAAGTTTTATCATAGACATCCTTCCAAACTATAGAAGAATTATCTAAAAGCTAAATAATGAAAGAAGTTAAACAACACTTTATTATTTTTTTAGAAAGTTTTCTCTAAGGGAGAGGTTTGTCTTTGGAGAAAAACTTTTTAATTAAATGATGCTTTATATTTTATAAGCTCTATATTGACTATAAGCTATTGTCTCTTTTTTTTTTTAGACCAGTTTTGAAAAACTTTATTCATTGTTTTTTTGTCAGCATTGCATTTTAATACTGTTTCAAGTGTAAGCTATTGTCTCTTAAAAAGGATTGCTATGGGCCAATGAAAATAATGAGTAAAAAGTAATAAGGAGACATTAACAAATTCAATTAAAATTCCAATTTTAGAAATATTAAAGTGTGAAAAGCATATGTATTTTAGAATTCAGGAGATGCAGCATAATTAGATTGAAACAGGAAAATGAACAGATGAGCAAACTGAGACCGACCTGGAACTAGAAAAGGCAGCTGAAAAGCCCTCACCGCCCACGGGACACATCCCCCAAAGTCCATGCAGACTTCTTTGTATTTCCAGGAGAGAGTGGCCCAAAAGTAACTGTTTACCCAATTAGGTGAGGAAGCCTATATGGGGGATGTTTTCTGAGAAAAGAGTTAGCATCTCTAATATTTTATGTTAGACCCAGCTAAGGCACTTCTGAGTCAGCCATCAGGAAGCCTATTTAACTTACAGCGAGGAGACTAGGGTGAGGCCAAGCAGCGCTTTTTAAAATAAGATTAACACAGGAATTGAAAGTTGTACCAAACAGTTAGGACAGAACGGTACCAAAGGGGTGAAGCTGCTGCTCAAGTGTATTAAACACAACTCCTCTTTACAATATCCAAGTTTTACTGGCATGTAAAAAGGTGAACTCTTGCCATTTGTGACAATATGGCTGGACCTCGAGGGAGACATCTGAGTGAGATAGAAATCAGAATCAAAAAGATAAGTGCTGTATGATTTTTCTCATTGGTGGACTATAGGGTGGTGGGGGGAATGAATAAACAAAAGTAAAATAAAAATAAACTCAGACTCTGACTTTGGAATAGTGGTTATCAGGGGAAGGAGGCAGGGGTTGGGTAGAGGAGACATTGATGGGTTGGGGGGGTGGGGGCTGGGCCTTGGGTGGTGAGCACGGTATGATACATACAGTTGCTGAGGTGAGAAATTGTATGGCTGAAACTCGTCGAATGCTGAAATTAAAGTCACCGCTATAAAAAAAATAATAGAGCTAAATATGTAGAAGTTTTAATGTTCTCATTTTCAGTTATTTCAGTAGTCCTTTTTTTAATTTAAGAAGTTAAATTTAAGAATTTTAAATTAAGAAGTTAAAAAGTCAGTGTTTCAGAGGGTGCAGTTACAGTTGTGTGTCTGTCTTAGTTGGTTCACGCATTAGATAACTGATTAGCCATAACTTTTGGCCCCGGAGTTCTAGACGCTGAAAGGCCAAGGCCAAGGCAGCAGAGCACATTGGTTGTTCTCAGCTTAGGGCCCTTTTCCTGGTGTGTGACTGTCACTTTCTTGCTGTACCTTCAAATGGTGGAAGGGCTACGGACCCCTCCAGAGCATCTTTATAAGGGCACTAACCTCATTCATGGAGACCCCACCCTTACGACAGAGGCATCTCCTAAGACCCTATCTCCTACTACCACCATGCTTGGAATGTTGGGATTCCAGCATATGAATTGGGAGGGGGGACCTAACATCGAACCGAAACAGTGACAGAGCGTATCTGTTGGAGACGGTGAGTCTGTGGCTGTCTCCTAACTGGAACATAAATGTTGCAAACATAACTTCTGGCTCTGTTTTCTCCATTACTAGTATTAGCTTTTAAGTCAACCATTTGCTTGGATTTCTTCCTTATTTCTCTTTTCAGTTTATAAGCTTTGAAAAAGTACTTTTTTAGTGCTGTGTATTTGAATCTTCCTATATTTTCCGAGTTAACACCATTGATTTTTATCCCATGAAAGACCTGCTCCATCTACAGATTAGGTAAATACTCACCTACACAACCAATATCTCTTTTTTCAATTTCATATGTATAGTTAATGATCTAGTACAAATGTAAAGAACTTTAGTGACAGGTATTTTATGAAGCTCTAATTTTATTACACTTTTAAGTCAGTATACCCAAACCTTGTCATTTCTTTTTGCCCAGTTGATTTGTAGTGTGACCTTTGTGATATAGCATTCCTGCATCTAATAAGACCCGACCTTCCTTTCTGTTACCTTTCTAAAATAAGATAGTCTAACATGGAAACTTTTCATTATTATACCTGTTATAAGTATTGTAACCATTTCACTGCAGTCCTTGCGTCTCCATTTTTGGCTGACATAATTATTTTCATCCAATTTTTAGTCAATACATATCTTAGTTAAATTTTGACTAAAAATACATCAGATTAAACCATTTATTTCATGGGAGTTACTACCTTCACAACGTTTGTCTAGAGATATGGTGCCCTTCTTTCTATTTTAAGATGAGAAATTTGTATACCACGGCATGCCCATTGCCGAGTAGATTCCCAGCAATTATTTACGAAAGACAGTGATCTTAATCAGTAAACACAGACTAAAGATATGTGTAAGAAGCGTCCCATCTTCATTGTAAAACAACAGATTGGAGGGAAGAAGGGGTCCTAATTTTATTCATCAGCTGCAGCTGTGTTTCCTCTGTTAGCTCTTACGGTCTCTCACGTGTCAGGTATAACTTTCTAGATTCTAAGATGCTGACTAACCAGTCTGTCCTCTGGCTTATCTTCTTCCTGGATTTCCACTCAGGAGACTGCCCTAACCCACCTCACCCTCCTCATCAAGCCCAGCTTCCCCTTTGCTCATTTTCCTCCTCCCTGGTGGCTGCTCTCTCTCTGCCTCCCTCCCCAAATAATCACCTGCACCAACGCTCACCTCCACTCCCATGTTGCTTAGTCTCTAAGCAGTCACTTTAACAATTTAAGGATTTTAAAAATAATTCTTTGTAAATATGTGTTAATGTTAAGTCCCCATTACCATAATTCTTTTAACCCTTCTAATTTGGGTCAGTTGCTTATATTGGCTTTTACGACAACCCATTGGTCACATGAGAAATTAAGGCCATCTGGACTTCTCATTTCAGTAGTGAAATATTTATATTTAATATCTTTAATCTATTGGCTAAAACTTCCAAATAATCCTGAATAGTGGTGGTGGTAATGAGCATCCTTGTCTCGTTTCTGTTCTCAAGGGAAATAGAAATGACACAGCTCTCAATGTCATCAGCATTTGTTAGAGAGGACTTCTCTTTCTAGTTTGTCACTGGGAATATCAGTCGCTGGCTCCTTGTGTTTCAAAATTAATACTGTCACGGCTTACTGCCTTTCCCATCTGGGCCCAGGGCTGGGCTGGTCCCAGCGGGCCGGAGCTCTCCCCTCTCCCTCGGCGTCCTGCAGAGACTCACTCATCCCTCTCCACACCTGCTGGCACATTTAACTGGTAGACCTGCTCTCCTTACAGACAATGAGACCCTCGCTTGCAAACTGACAGCCCAGAGCGCAGCCAGCTCTTGCGGGACTGAGGTAACCTGCGAGCCCTCACGTGCTCCGAGAAGGGCGCCCTTGTGTGCTCTACTGTAGCCCTTCGGAGGGAGGCTCTTCCGGAGCTCCCCAGGGCCTCACACCCACACGTGCTCCCACAGGAGGCTCTGCTCTGTCACCTGCAGCTTGCTGGAGTGACTGACCGACAGCCTCTTGGGGCCACTGTATTTACTCAGGTGGAACATTCAGCCCAAATGTACAGCACAGAAAAGGAGAAAACAACTCAGAGTTTGCCAGAAACAGCAACAGACTTGATTAGAGGATTATTGAGTGGAAAACATAGGAAATCACAATGACAGAATCTCTTTGCTTCGCTTCCTTTCCCTTCCCTCCTTCTCTTCTCCACCCCCCTCCCTGCATTGCGCTCTCCTTTCTTCCATCCCCCCTCGGAGGTTCATCTTTCCAGAACCCGCCATGGCAGACATGGTTTCTCCTTGCATGTTAAGAATGTGCAGGGATAGATTTCAATAGACTCTGAAGCAGTTTCAAAGGAGCACGTGCTCGGGATCAGGCGCTGTTGACCATCCCGTCAGCAGAGACCAGTGACCAGTGAGGGCTGTGACACCTGCCTTCGTGCATCTGGATGCCCAGAGCAGTGCCCAGCGAAGAAAGCGCAGACTAGCCCGTGTGCTTGAGAGAAGGGAGAAGGAAAGTAGAGAAGGAAGAAGACAGGAGGAGAAAGGAAAACTCCGGTTTCATGTTTATCTCTAACAAAGCAAGGTCACCAAGGAAGACTTGTGACCAGCCAATCTCCACCACTTTTCAGAAGAAAAGAACAAACGCCAGAAAGTAGGGAGATAAGGAACACACTCGTCAGTCTGAGGGTTACTCTTATAGAACACACATTTCACTGAAGTGACAAAAAGCACTCTTTTGCCCTTGGTTTCCTTCCGAACCTTCGCAAACTGACTAAACACTTCAACCCGGATGGAGACATGTCACTGAGCTGGCTTTGAGCAACCTCAGGCCACTGGCAGCATGAGGAACAAGGTCCCCAAAGGAGGGTGACCCTTCGGGACTAAAGGAACTAAAAGAATGTTGTCAAGATTCTGAAATCAGAGGGGCTTTAAAGGCACGAAGGGAATATACAGACACTTGGGCCCGTGATAGCACGTGGGACCACCAGCCTGAGCCAGAGGGACCCAGGGCGACATGGAGCCTCTGTCAGGTCGCCCTGCAACCGTTAACAGCTACACAACTGATGCATTCTCTACCAACAGCTGGAGCTTCTGGGAGGTCTTTAACCATCGCCCTGAGCAAAGGGCATTGAGGTAATCTGGGATGGAGGTCACCAACGGATGGAAAACTGTGGTGGGATTCTCACTGGTGAGGAGAGAGAAGAGGTTACAGCCTTTTTGCCAAATCCTCTGTGGCTGGATTCAGTGCCCAAGCAACGATTTCCATTGCGAATGCAGCCTAACATGGGTGGTATCTGTCTTTGGGAGAAAAACAAGTCGTGATACTGAGTACCACCCTTCAGACAAAACACACTGCCAAAATGTGTTCTCTGGGGCTGATTTCACATGTAGTGAGGGGAAGTTTTCTTATCTGGAGTAATTAGCTCAGGAACAAGAGCGCCCTTGTGAAATTAAGGGAATGGTGAAAATGAGTGTGTTGAGCCTGTCCTGGGGGCACGGAGCGCTGCGTTCTGCTTTTGCAAAATTTCCATACTGGAAGAGGAGATGGGCAGTTTCTTCATTAAGAAAATGTAAAATCAAATAGCAGCGACTTTTTCTTCCTGCACCCCTGCAATGATTGCAGCACTAGATGGAATAATTGACACCTAAACTCGCACACAGCCTGACCCGGTGTGACCTCAGAGGCCCCATGGGAAGCGGAAACCCACAGCAGAAGGCCCCGGCCACGTGCTTCCACATCGCACTGGCACCAACTTGACTGGGTGGGGCCGTCCCCTCCAGGGTCTGCCCTCCCAAGCTAGCAGGGAGACAGACGGACGTGTGAAAAGAACAGACACACCCAGCGATGCCCAAGGTTGTCTGAAGGCACGAGATGAGCGCATTCCTCATTTATGTAAGCAGTGAGATAGGTGACTTTTGTTTTGTGGTTTGGAAGTACTTGGGGCTCTGCCTGTGACTAAGGGAGACAGGAATTACATCCTGAGCAGTCATCTTCTCTCTCCCGTGTGCTTGCCCGCAGGCCCTTCCATTTGCCAATCCAGAAAGCAGAACTCCATACTTAACGAAGAGCTAATGCCAAAGTGTACACTCCTCACCGTTCGACCCCAACTGTCCTGGGGGCAGGCTCAACAGCACTTTGTGGCGTGAGCACCAGGAAAAGGGAGTTCATTCTGACAAGGCGCACCTCCCCGTGGACACGGGTCTCTTGCCAAATGCTCCTAGAATGAAAGTCTCAGCTGCTAGCTCCTCCTGGTCCTCTTCTTCCCTGTTAAGATGATGCTGGTTTGATGGGGGTGTTTTTTTTTTTTTAATTTTTTTTAAAATTTTTTTTTAAAGATTATTTATGCATACAAGCACAGGGGTACAGGTCAGAAGTGTGGGGGGTGAGAGGATTCACCACAGAGAGCAGGGAGCAGAACAGGCAGATCAACTGAAATACACTGCTGAGGGGAGCAGCGGGCACAGCAGGAGAGGTCTGCTGCACCATGTGGGTCCCCTCCCTGGCCGGCAGCAGTGATCGAACTCATGCTGCAGTGGCTGCGGTTTGCTTCATAGTGTGTTGCTTAACCCACTGCGCCACCAGGGAGGTGATGGGGGTGTTTTTACCTGTTCTGTAAGTCGTTTTTTGAATTATAACTTTTTTTTGCATAGAAGAACTGGGGTGCCGGCCAGAGGTGGGGGGAGGGTGGGAAGGGTGAGAGGATTCACCAGAGACAGAGTGGGGAGCAGAACAAGCAGACTTACTGAAATACCCTGCTGAGGGGAGCAGTTGGTGAGACAGGAAAGGTCTGCTGCGCCAAGTGGGTCAGTTCCCTGGCTGGGGATCGAACTCAGGCCATAGTAGTGCTAGTGCTGAGACTTAACCTCAAGGCCACCAGGGAGGCCCTCAGCAGCAGGTCACTTTACAAGTCCACATTAGCACTCGCTGGCTTTCCTGGATTCCACATATCTGACAGGATCGTCTGATTGTCATACACACCACACACATTTGATTGCATTAGAATTAATAGTATCCGGAGTAGTGAACTTGCCTTTTTAATATAAAACTTTATCCATAACTTTACTTGCCTTTTTATTACAAATGTGGGTAAAGTCGCCATAATGTGTCTCCTACAGTGATGGGATGCCCAACGCAATGTTGAGAATAACAGAATGACGTTTCCTGAGCCACTTACATGGTCCTCTTATTTACAGAACATCACGCCCCACCTGTCTGAGATCTTGAGCAGCACCTCTGATGTCATCGTCCTGTCACTGTGGGTGAAACCAAGAGACAGACTCAGCGGGAGTTTGCCTCACTCATGTGTCCTCTCTGTGTGGGCCTCAGTCCTTATTCTTGCCTTCTCAGTAGAATCGTGGTTGACTCTCGCGCTTATCAGGTGGCAGCTGCGGCTGCGTGTATTTAACCGCTCTCTGAGTTGCCCTCTCTGCAGTTTGTCCTGAAGTTTCGTTTCGCCGCCTAGGCAGGCCATTGTTTCCGTCTGTTATTGCTTAATCGGAATCCTCATTTCCTGTATGACTCTACAGAGGTCTCAAGTCTAGCCCTCTGACGGCTTATAGGTCTAATTAAATTCAATAAACACGTATTAAGTACCTATTTTCCAGGCGCTGTGCCAGGTTCTCTCCCTTATTTAGAACCAAATTACATACTGTTTTTATGTATTTTTTGGGAAGCGTTTCCTCTCGGTATGCCACTAGCCAAGCAGCAAGAAAGCTGACTCCCCAGGGCCTGGGCCTGGTCAGACCCCTCACGGAGGCTCCTGAGAGCTGAACGCAGGCTGCTCTGGGTGAATTCACTGCCACGGTCTTTGCAGTCGGCTCTGTGTCCTGCGTCCCACCCGCACACTCCTCTTTCCCCCAGCCTGGCCTGCCCCAAGGTCGGAGCAGCTTCTCAGTAGAAGGGACCTGGGCGAATTCTGTTACTTATGTTTACTCAGCTCTAAATATTTTATCCTAAAGCCCCGACAGTAGAGGTGTATCTCCTGCCTTCGCGCTCTGTCCCCACAGCTCCTTCTCTGCTGTAGTGAGCTTTCCATCAATTCTGCTGTCCGTAAAGCGAGAAGCGAAGAGACAGGCGACTCTCTTCTCCGCCAGCTCCTGCCGGGGGCGTCCCTGCCTGCAGCTCTCCTTGCCCATCTGCTGCAGGGGGAGGAATGCTGGACCTTTGTTCCCTCGGAGAGGAAAGAGACAACCAGACACAACTGAGTCTATTTGGTCAGGTGCCTAAACTCGGTTCGGGGAGGGGGAACCTGGGAGTACTTACTTCATCTTTACATTTAGCCTCCCTGTTCTACACTCCACTAATTATGCAGAGGATTGTAAGCTCAGGTCAATGGATATTTTTCAGGTGCACCAATTAGTAGAAAAAGGAGCCTGAGGCACTTCCCATGACATTTAATACTCAACATTCAACACCCAGCAGAGCGCGACAGCGCTGGCATTCCCGGCCCTGTTGGGCTCCACTTAGAACCCGATAGAGGCTGGAATGCTTGGAAACTTTAGAAAATGGCTCATACTCTACGTCCCTTTCCCCCATGCCAAATAAAACAACATTAAGCATTTAAAAATGATATCAATACCTTTTTTCTCTAGCAAAAACATGTGTTATGGGAGAATAGAGAAAACAAATACGTAATTATCTTACAAAAACAGGATCATAGTATATGCACTCTTTCGTGACACGGGTTTCTTTACTTGTGCTTTGTACTTTTAAAATTTAATTTATACGATGAAATGTTTTTCTAAACCAGTGTATTCCAAAGTGAGTTCTGTGTCCCATGACTTACTACTAAATTTTACATATTTAAAAAAAAAGAAAAAAGTTTCATGATGAGATAATTTTAGCAATACTGGGTTAAGTAGCTTTTTTCTTTCTGCTGTAGGACTTTATTAAATTTTAATGAAACAATGTGCATTGTGAGTCTTAAAAATAAGGATACAGTATAGAATATTGCTAAAATAGTTGACCGATTACATTATATATTGTTTGTATGTATGTATGCATATATTTGATTTTGTGGAACAAAAAAATTGAACACACTCTGTGAATAAAAATAGAAATGAGATGGAGCTATGACCAATCTTAGCACATAAGTTGGAAAATTTATTGAAGGAGATTATAATAAATCCTGCTTTGAGTTGATTTTTCCATTAAACTTATGTACAAGTGTCTTTCTAGCAAAGGGAGTGAGAAATTTGACTACAGAACCATCAGTTCAGAGTATTGCCCTCTAATAGCCAATAGAATGAATGCTCTATAATTTGAGAGCTTTGTGGCATTCCCTGATGTCACAAATGATAATTTGGGGTTCCATGTTCCTTACTCAGCCAAGAGTTGATGTGGGTCTTCTATACTTAACTGTGTTCTCAGAAGAGGGCATCAGTTTTTACCTTATTAATGACACAATGTGATCCTTACTTTTCTAATTCTTTGTTTGGGCTTCACAAAATGACATTGATTAGAGAAACCTATTAACTGTAGGTAGCTATATAAACTGGTGCAACCATTTTGGAAAACAATCTGGATTTACCTTAGACACTCGAAATGTAAACACCATCGAACCCAGCAACCCCACTTTGGGGCATTTAGCCAAAGAACACAAAACCATTAGTTCAAAAACTATAAGCTCTACAGTGTTTACTGTGGCACTACTTACAATAGCGAGGATGTGGAAACAGCCTAAGTGCCACCAGTAGAGGACTGGAGTGTGAAGATGTGGTGTGTTGGCACTGCTGAATACTATTCCATCATAAGGAAGGATGAAGTGCTGCCATTTACAGCAAACTAGAATTCAATGTAGTGAAGCAAGTTAGAATGACTAAGGTAAATATTGGACATTTATTTACATGGCAGATGATACAACAGAGTGAAAGACAAAAATTAGCAGATGCTAATGAAATTTAAGAGGAAGAAGGGAGGTATAAAGGGTCAAAGGGGTATGAAGGTATGACAGTTGGGCACTGGGAAGAGGCTCTCTAGACATTAGGGCACAGGAAAGAGACTCCCTTTTGGGACTCGAACTGCATATCTATGTTGAGAAAATTAACTATGTGGAAATTGTGAAGAAATAGATTGGCCAGAAAGCAAGCTATACAGAGCAGTCTGTAAAACCTAACTTTAGAGCTTAGGGAGTTGAAGCAGAAATGCTCCTTGGCAGAAGGCGTCACCTCCACTGAGGGCCATGTTTTCTTCTACCGTGTGCTCTGCCTGGACTTGGCACACCCAGCAAGCGTCTGTTTGGCTTCTCATAAGCATATTTGTCTCGGCTCCCGCAGTTGTATATGTCCTGTGGTTTCCCACTTGTTCTATGTTTAAATGAAAAATGTATATAGTTTCTCTCTCAAGCAAAGCTGTGCTTATCAGCATTTTGCAAAAAAAAAAAAAACCCCAAAAAACAAAAAAACAGTTCGAAGACAAATCTGCAGCAAATGAGCCACTTGGTGCAGCTGATATAGTCTCTCTAAAGAGCAGAAGTTTCAGAAACAGCTTATCCATCAGTAGCTCCAATGGCACTTTGTGGTCGCTTTACACAAACATACCCTCTTTCCCTCCCAGCCCTATCACCGCAAAAGATAATTGACTTGCCGTGCTGGCTGTTTTCCTTTCGAGCCGAGGATCCCTCCCTTGCCCATTCTGTTTATCATGGGGGTGAGGGGGGGTGATGGATCCACCTTGGATCCACCTCCAGCAGGGGTGAAGCGCCTTGGGGAGGGCCATGTGGGGCAGCCTTGTCTCAGGCAGAGGGTGGACGGGCCTTCCAACTTCAGCTTGTCTCCTGATGAAAACATCAGTGAATTTTTGGTACTCCAGTTCTAAGTGTTTGAACTCTAGTGTGCATGTAAAGTAAGTGCTGAGAGGCTTGACTTTGCTTCAAGGAGGATCTTTGTCCACATTCTGGTATATAACTTTCTCACTGTGACCTAATGTTTTTTAGGTAGTATTTGTTTATTTAATTGAGGTAACACTGGTTGACCATACTCCATAGGTTAACGGGTATAAGGCCACACCCTTCAAGTGTATGTCACCACACCGAACCCAGCACCAAGGCACCCATAGTCCTCCATCAAAGTCCATGGGTGCCCTCCTAATTTTGTTCTCCCCACCCCCACATTTTCCAAAATGTTCATGCATTCTTCATTTGTGATACATGTATGATGTGCTGGAGGCAGTGATGTTCAGAGGAGACAGTCCAGTATCTGGACTTAGCCAGATCATTATACTCTGCCTAGAAACCCAGCTTGCAAGTATCATTATTGGTGACGCTTGCTAATGAGCAGCCTGGTGCCGAGGGTTGTTCTGGGAATTAAAGGAAGATGGATGGAGGCTTGCTTTTGAGCACTGGGAGGAGTTTGGGGAGTAGAACCAACTCGAAAGGAGGGAACCAGGCGAGTGTTCCCTGGGTGGTCCATGGGACTTTCAGCAAGGGGTACTTGACCTGAGTTTCAAAGGGAAGAAGACAAGATTTAAGGAAGCACAGAAAAGCAACAGGTACATTTTAGTTGAGGATAACAATTAGGAACTGCTAGCTTTGTAAATTTGGGGAGATCATTTTCTCAACAGTGTCTGTCTTCACTGGTACTCATTGTCTGCAGACCATTTTCCAGTATTCCAAGAGTTTTTAATCACTTGGAGAATGCTTGCTGGAAGGTATAGACTGTTTCTAGAGTACTGCTCACAGGCCCTGAATTCCCACCTCTCAGAAGCCAAGGTTGTCACGATAATTCTTTCGGGACATTAATTACAATAATGTCACGGAGATGGCTGTGAGCCATATATTGCATGCGTGTCTTGCAAACGCCATTGCTGTGTCTGTTTCATTGGAAACGATTAGATAAGGTGGCTTGCCTGAAGTCACTCAGCCAGTAAGAGTCATGCCAGGCATTCAAGCATCTTGGTAAATTGTCCCTTTCACGTGTCCCCTTCCTCTCTCTCTCTCTTTCTCTCTCTCTCTCTCCCCACCCCCCTGCCCTTTCTTTGATTTGCCACCTTACTACCCTGATCAAGCTCAGGGCCAACCTGTTGCAGCGTCTTTATCTGGTGTCCGGCTACTGTTTGCTTTAAGTAATGACAAACAAACTTCCTTGGAGGTGCTTATCAACCAGACAGCGCCACCACCCTGCTTGTTTACAGAAATTAGATATGCGTTTGTGTTGGCACATGAGTGACAGTGTGTGAGGATTTCAGTACCTCTTCCAGGGGAGGCATCGACTAGAACACGATTGCTCCTACGACTTAAGCGATAAAGAGCACAAGATACCGCATGGAAAGGAAGCTTTGTATCTTTGCATGGGCGCTAAGGATGAATATGCAGCACCGGAGAGTCTCGTCCAGGCTTGGATTCAGTTGTGCAGAGCACTGTGGGTATCCATTATCAGGATAAGCATCGGCCACTAGAATATTTGGGGACCTCAGCTCATTGGAGAAGCTGGTTAGAGAGAAAAAAGGAAGCCATAGAGGAAAAGTACTTTCCAAGCTCCCTGACAGGTCACTTTAGGGCACCAGCGAGAAGCCTGTGAGAGGAGGTTTTACCGCTCCTGTCAGCACCTCCGGGTGTGTGGGGGGGCTTTCCACATTCTGTTCTTCCATTTCTTCTGGAGGAGCTGATTTTTTGGAGGCTGAAAATTACCATCGTGTCAGTTCAGCCAAGTAGAAGTTGCATCCAAGTCATGCCAGCCCCACCCTGACAGGGCTGTGGGTGAGTCAGGCTTTCCCTAGGACTCAGGGAACCTTATGTGAATCCAGAGAAAATCCCTCAGGAAGTCACGCCTAACCATAAAGACCGCCAGGCAAAGTGAATCTATCACAGAGAGGCAAAACACTATCTCCCTGGTGATGAGTAAAGGGTCTGTTTCCTGGATGAAGTGTCCCTGAAGTGCCAGCCAGAGCCACACCTTAGTCGTGAAATGAGCCGCTTTAGCTGGGCTGCAGACCTGGAGATCAGCTTCTCTTCAGAAGCCATAGGCCCTCGGTCCAGCTTCTCCATTTCCTTGACTGATGTCACTCCCATTTGCTCTGGCAAATGAAGGAGTTGGATCTTTGATGGGGCTGACTCAAATTCAGCCTCGCTGCTGTCTAACCACATCTGTCTTTTGCCAGCTAGAGGCACATCTATGTGGGGACGTCCTGCTTGTCTGAGGGACCCACTGGCCTTTCAGGCAAGTGTGAGGAGAGAAGGACAGCAGATAAATGAAAGGATATATTGTCCTTAGAATGTAGAGGACACAGGAGCCATTTTGGTGTTTTCCTCATCATTGTTAAGTACAATATAAAGTGAAAATTTGGAAGACACTGGCTTAACCCTATGGCATAGATTTCTATGCTACATAATTTCTCTGCCTTTTGTGTTCATATTCATTGTAAATCTCCAAGAGGGAGGTAGAAGAAGCAATACTTCCCGATGTTCCTGGGCTGGAACATTTTTCGGTGACGCATCCCACAATCTCTGTGTAAGTGCAAATTTCCAGAGGCTACCATGGTGTTACCACATAATAAAGCACCTGATGTTTGTAATGAGAATTCTGAGTGTCTGGAAAGGATTGTTTTGCAAGTAAAATTACTTTATGATGGTGAACTAGACTGTTAAAAATAACTCAAAATGAGTTTTTTTGGTATCATAATAAGACGGGGCATTTGAGTATATGACTGGTGAATATGCTTATTGCACATATAAACATACCACAAAAGCAATCTTTGTGGAAACTGACTAAAGGAGAGTTTAAATAAATCACAGAGAATCCCCTGATGGACATTACATAACTTGCATGACATATAACACACTTATATGATAATATAACTTGTATGATAACATAATTTGTGTGATAACATAAGTATAGTATATTAAAAGCAGTATTTATTTTTCAGGAGATGTATATAAAGTCCATTGAGAATAAGTAGATGATACAAAAGAATTAATGCTACAGAAGATTAGTTACCTACTTAGAAAAAAGAAATCAATTTAGATTCTTGTTGCCATTACATATTAAAATATAATTCCAGATCAGTGAGCAGTGATGTAAACAAATAAAACTAAAGGGAAGAAGAAATAAATATCGGTTGACTCTTTAAATAGAACGGAGAAAAGTTAAAAACATTCCCAAAAAATCACAAAAATTAAGACTGGTATGTTTGAATATCTGAAAGTTAAAGTTTTGTGTGTCCAAAAGAATCAAAAGTTGGCCAGTGAACTGGAAAGAGAAACTAATTATTAATTAAATGTCACTACATACAATTTTTAAACTTAGCCTGACATAATGACTGAAAATTCATTTGCAAATTCCCCATGACAAGTTTCATTCCTGAAGCTGATGGAGAACGTTTGCAGTGTCTGCAAGAAAATGAGGTTCGGCGGTTTGTGCTCTAACAAGGTGTTCGAGGAAGAAGACACAGTGAATGCAATTTGAACTTATTCGTATAGTTTCTATGTGCCCTTCTTGGAGAAAGTATTGTAAGTGGAACTAACCCAAGGTCTAGTTAATATAATTGATATAGGGGCCTCCCTGATGGCGCAGTGGGTTAAGCAGCACACTGTGAAGCAAACAGCAGCCACCGCAGCACGAGTTCGATCCCTGCTGCCGGCCAGGGAGGGG
>JAGFMF010011634.1:3919664-3936680 GCA_019455555.1 Galemys pyrenaicus
CTGTTCTGCTCCCCGCTCTCTGTGGTGAATCCTCTCACCCCCCACACCTCTGGCCTGTACCCCAGTGCTTGTACGCATAAATAAATAAATCTTTAAAAATATATATATATATAATTGATATAATTATGTAGACTATAGAACATGATCAAGTGTTTTATGTATTGAAAGTGAAATGTTATAAACAAGATAGGAAAGGAGAGAAAACCATAGAATAGTTACACTCACTGGTTTTTCATGTGTCGCAGGGAATAAAAGATGGTTTGAAAACTAATCATTGAGGCAAAACTCTGAGTACATTTAGACGTATGAGCTAAAGAATAAAAACAATATGGCTAACACATAAATGTATAACCGGAGCTCTGTGGCGCTCATGCTCCCTCAGAGAGAACCTTTCCCTGTCAGATCCCTTCGAATCTGTCCTCTGGGGTGACTCTAAGCCTGACTCTCACCGCCTGTAAGAACAGACCCAGCAGGACCTGCGCTCTCCCTTAACCTCCTTCCGTGCTCTTGAACACAACAAATGCAGCTGGTGCACTGGCCGAATGCACCTTTAACTTTTTGAAATACTGTTCAATTTAAATCTCAGCAGTCAGTTGAGAGCCTATTGGGAACTCTAGTCCATATCATCGATGAACAAGCCTCCAGGTCGAGTCGACCCCTGCTGATGTCTGCGGCACCCTTTCTCATTGTCCACAGCTCACACGTTATAGCGCAGAAAAGACGCACTTTACGCAGCTCTCCAAACACATTATGTGAGTTGTCAACCTGTTGTGCTCTGTGGTGCTTATAGCCCCCTGTGCCCCAGCCTGTCCATGCACTTCCTCCTTATTCTCAACCGCCCAGCTCTGGAATCATCCCCTGCTCCAGCGGTGTCGTTCAGTGGGAGCAGCACCCTCTGTGACACTCTCAGAATGGCCGTGTTGGATCTGTGGGCTTACTTTAAATACTGAACCCTGTTTATGTCTTCGTCACGCTCCCTGCGGCCCACCCCCGGTCCCTGCTGCCCGCATCCGTAGGGGACCTCCTTGAGGTCAAGCCCCACTTCTGTCTCTATGCTTTGAATCCCTCACCGCAGGCCTGGCTCAGTACATCTCTGATGAATGATTGACCAGGAGAACTGCACCCAGCGGTTTTGCACGCGCGCACCGTGGCCTATTGCAACAGGTCCTGTGGCTCTTCCCACGCCTTCCGTGAAGCTGAAAAACCTGCCCCGGTGCAATTCTGGGGTGGCCTGGGAGGCAGGCTGCTGTCTGAGCCCAGGGCCTGGTTTCTCTCCGCTCCCGCTATCAGGAAGAAGGTGGATTCCAACAGGACGGGAGCCAACTCCACACCGGTTTTCCTCCTGCCGGCCCTTGTTAGTAGCAGCAGCCAAAGGGCATTTTTTGAACGGTTTCTAGTAACAGATTTTTTTGACTTCTTCCCTCCGTGTTCCTTTCTATATTTGAAGTTCTTGATGGAAAGACGAAATCTGAGCTCGGCCACAGCAGCGTTGCTCTGCAGGGTTGAGCTTAGCTGGGGGTTTACAGACCTTGTTGAGAATCCACCTGTGACATGGGAGGCCTCTGAGAACCCCACGACTCTGGGTGAAGAAAGAAACATCTTTGCCCTAAATGAGCTCGCTCTGGTCCTCCCGATCACACAGGAGGTACAGATTCACCTCCTATGAGAACTTCTGTGACTAAGGCTTGCTTTGCACCCCCTCCCACATTCTCTAGGAGCGTCCTGATGGCCCAGACTCACCCAGAGCGTATTCCTTCAGAGTCAAAAAAGGAGGGCAGGAGTGGGGGTGGAAGAAGGATTTACAGAGAGGTGGCTAAGAGGAAAAGGCAATAAATCTCAGGCCTGGGAGATTTGGACAACAAACTGTACTGGCAAATCTAACAACTGCCCATTCTGGAATGTGTCAGCATAAGATCATACTAACTGTTACCTGGTAGGTTGTCAGAATTCTAAGAAACGGGCAGATCATACTGCTGCCACTGGGAGGGATTCCAAATGCCTTTCAGTGAGTTCCTGCTGAAAGGAGGAGGCTATTAAAGCACCCTTTAAAAAGTCCCATTAAAATATTAATGCAATAAAAGGGCTGTATCATCTGGGAGCTTGGAGAGCAGTAAGCACGGGACGTCCTGCAGGCTTTTCTTCTTCACTTTCCCTCTGTGTGCCGAGCAGTGCCTTTTAGTTTTGTTGCTCCAATAAGCAGTGCGACACAACTGTGTCCACTGCCACAAAACTATAATGTGTGTTAACTACAATGTGTGTGGATCTGCACAAAGGTGTGCTGATGGGAAGCGCTTGCGGGGGATGGAGATGATCAGGTTACAATGAAAAGGGAGATCTTGAGTCAGTGTCTTCTTGGATCCAATACAGGGCCCTAGAACATCTAACAGTTCAAGTTCTGGCACAGACATTGCAGACACACTGAGAAAAACGGCATGCATCTCAGTTATAAAATTATTTAAGAATTGATGGCATGATGCATCAATAGTTGAGAGAAAAATCAAAGCCTCTTGAGGTTTTTTTTTGGTCTGCTTACAAATGGTTTGATTAAATAAGAGCACAAGTTGAGTATTTGTGATTCCTATCACCGCTCTGCTAGTCTAGCCGCACTTGTTAAGAGCTTTGCTTTCTGTTCAAGACAGTGCACGCAGAATAGGGAATAATGACTGTTGCTCTTTTCTGGTCACGTGCAAGCTAGTGACTTTTAAGAATCCATATTCAATCTGGGATCTCCAGAGTGGTTTCATCCTACTGCCTTTTATAAGGCTGTCAGCTAGAGCAAGTAGAAAAATTCAGATGTCCAGTCAAAACTAAATTTCAGATAAGCAATGAGTACTTTTTAATATAAGAATGCCATGCGATGTGTGGGGTATACTTATACTAAAATAAATATTGGGTATTTATCTGAAATTTAAATTTGGCCAGGCAGCCTGTATTTTATCTGGCGGTTCTAGTTTGAAGTTTTTCATGGACTTGTCAGATCTTTGCTATGTGTTAATGGAATTATAGTGATAATTTAAACATCCCTGGAACTAGTATTTATTCTTTCGGGTCACTCACATGCTCTTTTCAAATCTGAGAGATGACTGGCATCTAACACGGTGTCAGTTTGAGGTGTCCAACACGTCGAGCTACAGGTCGGGATACTGCAATGTGATGGCCACTGCGACCTTAACTAGCACCTAGTGGCAAGTGACCACTAAGTGGATGAAGGACATCTATGTGATGTTCAAGAATAACTGCTGCTTCCAGGAGCTCTAGATGAAAATCAGGCCTAACGAAAATCACTTCCTGGACATGAGTCTCCTTTGACATACAAACCTCTAGAAGCACTTCTGGATGGCCACCTTTACAGTGTGACCTGTAGACCTGGGAGAAGGGGGCAGGGGTAGGGGGAGCAAGAGAATCTGTTTGCTCTAGTTTGGGACTTCCACTTGTGGGTTCACGTCCACTGAAGTCCAAATTGAAGTAAATAACATTCCATGATGGTTGCCTTTGGATGACATTTGGTCTTTCACTTTGTCCCTTCAACTACTGTAGTCCCACTTCACAAGTGTTCTTGTTGGTCCTGTTTTCCTAAAATGAAGAATAAGTCAAATGCAAACATCAACATTCTTTCCTGACGTAATTTTTTTATGGTGGCAGGAGAAAAATGTGTTCCATGAAGCGTACATTTTCGTATCTCATGTCAAAGATCAGACTTAAGAAAAGTGTAACCCTTTCAAAATTCCCACTGGCAAACAGTGACTCCTGGAATGCGTGTGAGTCCTGCATGTGGCTTCACCTCCCTAGCTCTCTGCCTCTGCAGCTGCCCCCTCTGGCACGCCAAACCCACCGCAGCTGCTAACGCTAAACCCAGTTCTGAGCTTTCAGAGACTCACCAAGTAGAGTGGTGGGTAGAGACTCACCAAGAAGCAAGTTCTTATTTCACCTCCATTCCCTCAAGAAACAGTATGGCTGACCCTGAGAATATAGAGCCGGAAGAGTAGTCACTTCCTTCCAGGAACCTCAAGTTTCCTGGTCACCATCACACTTAAACAAGGAGAGCCTTCAGAAAACTGGAGAATGAAAGAACATTCCTTTGTTCAAGCAAGAACTGATTATTTCAGGGGTTAGTCTGGGGTTCTAGTTTTTTCCAGTCTAGGGTACTCCTGAAATTCTCTTGGAAGAGCGGCTAGATGGACCTGAGATTGGTAAAGCCATTTTTTCACATTGATCAAACTCCTGTGATATCAGTCTTGCTAGTGACATGTGAGGCAAAGAGCAAGAGATTAGTAACATTTTAAATGAAATCATAGGTTGCAATTCTAATTAGTAATGTTTTCTGTTTCATTAATGATGATCTTATTTGGTGATTGTTTTGAGTTTGTCCCAGTGATTTAAGAATTTCACTTGCCTATCTTGCAAGTGCTTCCCCCGAAACTATGTATTTTCCATGGGTATTTGGTGGTAAAGCCTTTCTTGATTGTGTGGCCTCATTTCTCCACCCCATTGTAATTTGTAGCCTTCTTTATATTTCCAAGGATCCTTCCCATTCACAGAGCTAATTTATTCTAATTAAAGCCAGTCACTAATTCACATAATACCTATTGAATACTTACCAGCTACAAGATATTCTACTGATGGAATTCCCATGTTATAGGTTGTGAGAAACAGGGTTCATGTACCAGGTAAGGGGTCATCTGGGTGTTACAGGAAATAAAGACATCAGCAGCTAATGGCTCAGAAGTGGGAGGGATTAGTGTCTCTGGGATTCAGACTTACTCTCGTTTCTCCATTGTTACAGGCTAGAGTTGAAATTTTTCTAACTGTATAATCTCAAATTACTCAACTATTCCGAACCTGTTTCCACATCTATAAAGCAGGCAGTGATAGAGTCCATCTTGAATATTTTGAAGATCCAATGCATTGTCTTTCCGGTTGGCTTTCATGAGAGGTTACAAACATCACTGGTTGAGAGAATGAAGGTCACGCTGAGGATAGCGCGGAAGTTATTAATCATGACACAACTCACAATGCCTCTGAGTATATTCACAGGCAGTATTTTCTATTGTTGTGTATTAAATGACCACAGACTGAGTGTTAAAGCAACACAATTTATTATCTCACAGTCTCCATAGTCAGGAGCCCGTGGTCCTGGGTCTTGTAAGATTGAAATCGAGTGTCTTCTGGTACTGGGGCTACATCTGAGGCTCAGAATCCTCTCCCAAGCTCGCTCAGCCTTGGGAAGTCTTCAGTTCCTTGCACTGTTGGGTGTTTGGTCCCTGTTTTCTTGCAGGTTGTTAGATGGGTCACGCTCTGTTCCCAGGGGCTCTGTTCCTACCGTTTCCTGCATGTAGCTTTCTACATGACATGTCTCTCTCTCCTCCAAGTTCTACAAAAATAACCCTGTTTTGATCAGTTGTTTTACATGTTGTGTACCACTGGGGTCACATACTTGTTCCTGCATGTGTGCCCAAGCTTCCCTCACCCTCCACCACACCTCCAGTTCCAGTGTCCCATCTCCTGTCTCCCACCCCTTCCCGCTCCCCGTTCCCTCCGGTCACCAGGTTATTTTTCACTAAGTCTAAGATTTGTTTTTGCTGTGCTTTGCCAATATGTTTTTTGGTTATTTCTATTCCACACATGGATAAATCACCTGATATCTACCCTTTGCTTTCTGCATTTCATTTAGCATCATCACCTCAAGATCTAACCATTTCATCTCCAAAGAATTGCTTCATCTTTTTAGATAGCTGAACAGTATTCCATTGAGTATATAGTCACAATTTCCTTGTCCACTTGTCTGTTGATGTGACTCTTGTTCTTTGCATCTCTTCTTTCTGGAGGGGCCTGGTCCCTTCTCAGGGCTCACCTGATGGGGTCCCCCATGTCCTCCATTTTCCTTTTATTTACTGTTGAAGTTCACCTTCAGTAAACCAGGTCATACCTGCAAAATCTTTCCACCTTTGCAACTTAATGTCGCTTAATAATGAAAGCAAAATCCGTCCTGTCCTCAGTCGCACTCACACCCAGCAGGAGGGATGCTGCATTGTGTGTCTCGGGGAGGAAACCTTAGAATCCAGACTATCCTACAAATTGATGCTAAGAAATAAGACCCCATAGGAAATGGCAAATTCTAACGTGAAGTGGATCATGTCTGTTTTCAGCACTTAGGAATCATCTTCCTAAGCTAAATCATCTCAAATAAGTAGGGAGGACATTTTTCTCTTGAAAGCCAAAGTAGATGATTAGCTAAAATGGAATAGATGGGAAAGGTACCCTCAGAGAAGGAAATGAGTTCAGGAAGAGATTTTTAATCTTCTACAGTAACGAGCTTTATAATTAACTATCTTATTCATTCAAAATCACTCAGTCCATTATTACAAAAATAAAAAGGGACTAAGGGAGGCTCAAACTGCTCCTATGTAAATTTTAAAGTCTTTTAGTGCTTCTTACACTGTGTATTTCATTTCTAATAACACTTAAGATGTTTTTGTAAGCACGAAGTTAAATGCAGTGCTTCAAAGAAAATGTCTCCCACACATTCTAAATAAATTGAAGGAATGTAAACCAAATAGCTATTTCCTGAGAAAGCAGTTTAATTGTAGGAGAGGACTATACAAGGACTTGATCAATAGCTAAATGGATATCAGTTGGTTTCATGTTGGCAAAAATGATTTTGTAATGTATTTGGGAATCCCAACTGGTAAAAAAATGATGAACATCTATTTTCCCTTCAGATGAATCCAAATATTACACTGCTCTCCTTTACCTTCATCTCTCTGTGCCTTCTCCACTGCTTTCATTTTCCTTTGGAGGTCAAGGTCAGAAAGGGAAAAAAAGGATAGGGCAGCAGTCTGAGACTTTACAACAAACACGAGATAAATGAGGCGACTCTTTTCCCCAGAGCACTCTACTAAAAACTGGTAGCTCCACAGAAAAACAGTAGCTGCCTTGCATCTTGGGTGGCTTTGCCTGGTGATACATCACATTTATGAAGGGATGTGTTTAGTTCATTAACTTGCCTATCCTATTATATTTGGTTACAATGGGAGACTACTCAAAAACAACATGCCTGAAATTGAAGACAGATGGCCAAGTAAAGGACTAAAGAGTTTAATTTAATCATTTACTATTTCCTTTTTTATTGTGCTTGTCTCTCCATTTATTACAAGTGCCATGTAAGGACATTTACACGTTTGAAAAATAGTGTCATGTCTTTGGAAAGTAAGCAGCAGGAGTTATGAGACAGGACTAGGACGTGATATTTGTCTTTGGCCATGCTGTTTCTCCCTACATTTGTTCAGGTTTATGATTGTAGAAAATAAAGAGGAAATTTTTATTTTAGCTCTATTTCTGGCAAGGAGTGAATGAGGCTAAAACATCTGACTTGGAAAGGGAGGGTCCTCAGATCCTCAAATGGTTCCTTATTCATGATGAGTAGAGCAGGAGCTGCAGGAAATCAGTCCAACAACATTGTGCATTCAAAGTGAAAGTTTATGAGACCTTAGTGTCCTGACTTTTAACCATTGGTGTCCTTGCTGACTTTATTCTGGCAATGTGGGGCTTATAAAGACACCAGACCCATTTCTTCAGAGGTTGTACTCACGGCAATTCCTTGGAGAACTGTGCAAATGCAGACATTGATTTCTAATGGAACACACCAAGAAATACTTCAATGAATTTTAAAGTTCATTTCTAGAACCTTGAATCAGCATCAGAACTAGTAAGATCAAACAGCTCTTGGTAAACAATTCTGAACACTGTTGTGCAGAGGAGTACCCCCAAGTTTTGGTACCCCCAGGCCCCCAGGCTAGCCTATGATGGTGTTTGAGAGGCAAATCGATGTGCAGGCATGAGTGGAAGGGAGTGAGGCAAATAGGAAATAACGTGTGCCTGGTTGGAGGAAGAGCGCAGCTCTTTCCTACTTGTACAGGGTTTTGCTTGGGAGAAAGACAGTGCATCTGAGTAGTTATAGTCATTTCCTTTCCTAAAGGAGAAAGTGATAACTTTTTCAGTTGTCACAGGAACTGTTTAATATCAATCAGATGTCTACGGATGGGGTGCTGCTGTCTTGCTGGAGAGGAATAGCCACACAGGCAAGGGCAAACAGCGAATTTTCTTTCTGTTTACATTTTGATTCCCAAAGATAATTGTTTAGTCAAGATGTTTAGCCTTGATTGTGGGTCATTAAGGGTCACTAATAAAAGACTCTGTTTGGATTTTCCAAGTTTGTTTGAATCTGTGTGTATTTCCCCCAGGAATCTGAGCTGCATCAATGCTTCTCCTTCGACTTCAGCAGTGGTGGCATGAAATGGCATTTCACCTACCAGTCACATTTAGGACGTGTGAACACAAAGACACTTGATACACTGACTCACATCAGTAGCAGAAGAACTCTGTGCCTTTAGAAGGGGAGGTGATAGATTTTGTCATCTAGATACTTAGCATGTCACCTCTCAGTGAGGGCTACCGGTGACTTGTCTTCTGCCCCTGGGTCTATGATATGCTATGGAGAATACAGGGTTGGCCTGCCTTTGTACACCTTTATGACTTTTTATTAAGTCATTAGTATGTATTTATTTGCATAGTAATGGTCATTAGTATGCATTTGTTTGCATACGAATGTTACATCATGGAGATTAAAAATATCTTAGGTCAAAGAGGATCTTATTACATGCGATACCAATTTTTAGTTGAAATTTTAAACGTTATCTCATAAATATGAAAACTTTAGGAAGTCAAATCTATGTTTATTGTATTGATAATAGGAAAAAAGAAAGCATCCTCTATGTGCAGCTATAAGAAATTCAGTAATGCCCCATGTCATTTAAGGGTGAGGGCAAAGATGTCTGTATGCTAAAGACTTATTTAGATGGTATCAGATGAGATGCATTGTTTTGAACTTGTCATTTCCAATTAATAATATATGCTGGATTGTGCTTTTTATTAACAAATGCAAACATACATTGACAGTGTTAGGGGTGGACTATCACGTGAGGGCAGGTACCGTACACTTAACCAGTTCTGTTCAGCTGCACTGTCAGGTTGTTTCACGTTGTTTTTTTCCTACTACAAACAAATGAAATAACACAGATCTGAGTTCCTTGAGAAGTTTTCAAGTTTGTGTTCCAGGTGCTGACTTTAAGTATAGAGGAAGGTAGCGCGCACAGATTGTGATTAGAGAGACTCACGATCGGAGGGGGGGGAAGCAGAAGAAAATGCATTAGTTTGTGCCCAGCATTGCATTAAATACTAGACAATCAGTATTTTAAATCCTAGGCATTAGTAGCACTTTAAAGGAGGATCAGCCATAATTGAGTGCAGTTAGGAAACTGCCCCTGGTTCCCTGGCAGAAGAACCTGGTAACAGCACAGTGAGATTCACAAGCGCTTCATTGGCACTTCTCATCTGTGCAGGGCCCTGTCTGAGCTCCCACTTACAGGGCGGCCTCTCATGGGTTATATTATTAATGTAATAATTTACATGAGCTATTTCAAGTAAAAGGATATTACTCACTTTTGAAGTACTTTCTTCCCCTTTGTAAAGTATGCATCCTTTTGCAGTGTCAATAAGTTATCCGTTTCTATTTTTCAAATTCATTCCATCTTGACAACCATTACTTTGTTTTCAATTGGGGCACATCTATCCATCTTATTCTATGGTTAAAAGTTTTGGTGTTTCTGATAACTATTAAGTCTGGAAGTCTCTTTGGAGTTTCGGGAAATGGAATTTCATGGCGTAGGCTAGAGTTCAGAAGCAGCGAAGTCAAGGGAAGAGCACTGTGCCTTTGAGGGAGAAGAGAGGCCCACTCTGGTTGTGATGTAGCTACTGAGTATCCACAAACCTAACAAAATTTTACTGGTTTGTCATACTGGAGAGGTGTTTTTGCCTGTGAAATAAAACCTCAGGTGCTGTTGTGGGCAAAAAGGATGAAGCGATGTAGAAATTTGATGTGTAAAGAACTTATGTGCCAGGCACTGCACTAGCGGCTTGAAACCTTTATATTAAATTGAGTATTTCCTAGCGCTTAGGGTACAGGTCAGGAACGTTGTTTGGGTATAATGGAACTAGAATGATGGTGTTAAAACAATAACAGGAATAAACAGACACACAATATGGATCGAAAGAAAAGTAGGCAGGACCCATGATCAGAATTGAGGGACTAGTTGACTCAGGATCTCCTAGGCCGTAAGAGATCCTGGGTAATTTCCTGAACATGTCTCAACCTGTGTCTCCATGCGTGAAGTGGAGATAATGTTTCCTAGTTCATCAGGCTTTGGGCAAGATTAAATAAAAGAATGTAGGACCAGTGTTTACTGTCTGATCCTATTGGGTAAGACCTCATTAAATTGCACCTTTTATTATTTATTATTAGCATTATTATTAACATTATTACTATTATTATTGTGACTAGGTGGCATTTTGGCTTACCCTCTTGTTGAGTTTTGTTCACTCAACAACTGTTTATTAAATTCCCACTAGAGGCAGGGTTCTGAGATTATTGGGATAGCAAGGTGAGTAAGACATATTATAAGATCTCATGTCTGGGTGGGGAAACCAGACTCTGCTTCTTTGGGACTCAGAAACAGTATCTCAAAAGTGGTAATGCTGAGTCTTTCTTGCCTATGTTCTGTGATACAACAGGAGTCAAGAAAAGGTTATTTTTCTTTTAGACTATTAAACCAAATCTGTAGTTACCAGACGGGGAGGAGGTAGGGACCAGGTAAATCAGGTTAAAGGGGTCCATTGGATGGTGAAGGAGAACGCTAGACTTTTTATGTGGTGTATACACAGTGGATTCTCAACGGTAATGTTAGACTGCAACTATATAGGAAATGCAAATGTGTGTGTATACAGGATGCATTATATATATGTTTATATATACATATATCTGTAAACATTAATGAGTTTTTGACAGATTTGCGTCTCCTGGTTTTCCTGAGCCCAGTAATGTCGCAGTGACCCCTTTGTGGGTGATAACTGTCAACAAGTTTTGTGAAATATAAGTTCAGAACTTAAATTTTTATTAGAATACAATTGTATTCTAATTTTTTCCAGTGTATTGTTGTTGAATGAATTTATTGCAAAAAATATGTAATATCTAGCTTGATTGTCCTGTGGGCTCTTGTGCTTGGGTCCGTGCCCATTTCCTGGCATCGGGGCATTGCGTAAAGAGAGACAAACTGGAATTGAGCTCACTCAAGAAGACTAGGGAAGGTTCAAGGAGAAAGTAACCCTTCAGCATTGCCATTTGGGAGACCCCATCCTGGTTCTTAGATCCTCTTTCCTGTCCCTTTCCCCACTGCCTTCCTTCCTCTTTTTTCCCTCCCTGCCTCCCTTATTTTCTCCCTTCCTTCCCTTTCTTCCTTTTTCCTTCCATTTACATACTTGATAGGTAAAAATTGATAAAAGATGGCATGCTTCTCTCCTCTACATAAATCTGATCGGAAATAAAAAAGTGATTGTTTAGCCACAAGGAAAGGTTGAAGCCCAGTAATATCGTCCAACCTGTGTCCAGCCCCCGCCTGCAGCAGCACCTCTCATCAGGATGGCTCCTGCTCCTCAGAATTTCTTAGAAAGGACACCCACTTCTTTCAGCGGCAGCCTAACCCAGCTCTCAGTAAGGCTGGTGGGGCGACCACCCAGTTCATCATCAGAAATGTGATGTGTCTGAAAGTAAAGGGTAGAAAGCACTATGATATATCATGTAATTATATAATATATAATCTTATGATAAATTTTTATAAACTTTTGTCATCAAATTTATGATATGAAACTCTGCTTTCAATCTACAAATAGCAATTTTAAATGTTCAGCCTCTTTAAACATTAATGAGTTTTTGACAGATTTGTGTCTCCTGGTTTTCCTGAGCCCAGTAACATCGCAGTGACCCCTTTGTGGGTGATAACTGTCAACAAATTTTGTGAAATACAAGTTCAGAGCTTAAATTTTTATTAGAATACAATTGTGTTTTTCCAGTGTATTGCTGTGGAATGAATTTACTGCCAAAAAAAAAAAAAAAAAAAGAATACAGCAAACAGTAAAATAGCTAAACAGTTGAAGACTAACACTGTTCAAAGTGGTGATAAAAGCAATGTATCAGATGCTCAGTTATGTGTCCCATGTTCATCAGTGGGATGTTTGGCCTTTGTCTCGCAAATGCTCCAGACTTACAATTTTCCATGCTGTCCTCCGAACTTGCTTACGGGGGGGCCAGACTGCAGTGTGCACCTTGCAGGTCACAGCATGGGGGATGGCACCCGTGGGCCCTCAGGAATAAGAGCTTCCCCTGCTTATCCCTCTGAAGATCTGAGGTTGGATGCAGGGAGCTGTCCGGATAGCTGTGTGGGTCACGAGGCACTGATTTTATTGGTAAGCTCCCTGCATGCCGGCATGCTGGTCTCTACAGGAAATACTATTTATGTCACAACTGGAAAGGGATGGGGAAGTTACAAGTGTCCCCCTTTTAGACTGAGTCACATCTTAAAAGTGAGAATCCTGTTGATTAATTTTCATCTCATCAGTTGTGGGTGAGACCCTGGGACATGAAGTGGTAGGAGGTTAAACCATACTGTCTTACTTTAATGTAATTAGTAATAATAACACTTTACTTAGAAACAACAAAGAAGTCCTGGATGAAAGCTAAAGTGGAGAGGCTGCTGGGTAGCAGAGGCGAAGAACCAGATCAAACAGAGCATATGCCATCCTAATTATAGAAACACGCACTCCCCTGCTCCACCAATATTTAGAAGACCCACAGAGTGAATGCACTTTGAGAAGACATGAGGGTAGACAGAAGAAAACAAAACTGGCTCTATGATAAGTGCTTATGATGTCTAGGACCTCATTTTCCTGCAATCTGCCACCTTTACCCTCTGTCTACTCCATGATCGTGCAGCAATGCCTCGAGGTTTGCATAAACACCATCTAGCAAACTTCCTGTGACCTCCAACAGGCAGGTGGAACTGAGAGCCCAGATTAAGAAATTTACATTTGAAAAAGAACCTCAGTGATTCTGACTCACATTCAGAAATGCCACCTGATCCTTCTTGGGGCGGAGATGAACGCAAGGACTTTCTTACACTCTTCCTCAAGTGTCATTTCTTCTGGATGAGGGCAACTTGGTGGCCATTTTTGGATATATCCTCATCTGTGACCATCTTTCTTAAGATTGTGGCAATTGGATTAAACGTCTTCGCTCAGAGTAGCATGAAAGCAGCAGCACCCACTGCACTGCATTTCCTTGGGGGCAACCTTATATGGTCGTCTTTTAATGCATCGAGTCACGCTGTGGGCCTCTATTGTACTTGCAGCCACGTCTGAATAACCATCAAGTTATAGCTTTCCCAATTTGTACCAAAACACTTGAGTGTGATTATCTAGGCCATGGAATATTTATTTAAGTGAATTCCACATAAGTCCTGCTTTCTTTCTCAAAACTCGGAGTTACAAAGTCTGATATGCTCCGTTTCTCCCTTATCCCTCTTCCCCTCCCTGCCTCCCTCTTTCCTTCCCACAGAGGTTGTTCCTGGCATAGTCTCTGCTAGGGAGTAGGATACCACCTGAGAAGCAAAACAGATCCAGAAACAAATCATTCTACCCACATCTTAGAGGAGACTTCAAAGAAAAACGAATTCCACACCAGCAGACCCTGAGTAGAGGCCAAGAACTGCCAAATTATTTGGAAGATCAAATCCCTATTGAATATGGCCCCTCACCACCTTCTAGAGAGATCATCAGCTGACTGAGTTAGAGCGCAGTTCCTTACAAACCCAGCACAAAATTTGGCCTTTGGGATTTTATGTCAACAGCAGACCTAACTCACCTGTGTGGAAATAACACCAAATAAAGCTAATCACTCCAAGAAAGGCCGCGTCAGAGTGATTCAGACTTCCCATATCGCCACATTGCCATGAATTCTTCCATTTTCGTTCACGTACACGCCTAAGAATGTAAAGCATGCCATGCATTTGAGTACAGTGGTGCTATCAACTGAAACGGAATAGCTGAGGGTGATCAGAATCAACATACTTTTCTTTAGTATTCATGAATACGTGACTTTATAGTTAAGCCAAAGTCAGCCCGTTGCACTTTAGATTGGGAACAGTGGTTAAGTGTCCTAGGGAGAACCTGGCTTTCTTGTCTATATAACTGTGCGAACCAGGGGAACCAGGGAGCAGAAGGCACACCCTGACAGTGTGGAGGCAGTGATGCCAAAGCCACTCTTTTAAGAATTTACAACAAAAATTCACAGCTGTGCTACTTTCCCTTCAACCCACATTGCTTAGGTGAAGATAACCTTTAAAAAGTCAAAAACAAGTTCACTAAATGTTCAAAACTGTCTTCAGGACTTTGTCCTTTTTTAGAGATTCTGGCTGTTCTTGAGTCCCTTTGGCAAGCCCAAAATTGGATTTAGGAAAGAAGAATATGTTTTTTTTTTTTTAATGGAGGAATAGAATGGTGAACTAGGCCTCTCTGGTGACTTGATTTCCGAGTTCAGACTATCTTACTTTTAAATATAATATTCAGGACACAAAGGTAATAGTTCCTAGAAGCAAAAGAGATATTGTTGTCAAGATACTTGGAGAATGGATATCAGAGCCAAGAAGGGGAAGTCTTCGGGTGACAGAGTGTTCGTACTGTTTCTGAAGAAACAGGATACCTACTTTATTCAAGCAGGCACACCCCCTCACTTTTCTAGGAACTTTTCAAAAACGAGTTCTATTTTCACTGTCACAGACAGTGCAGACTCAGTTGAAAGGCACCAGACAGGGAACAAAGGACCCATCCAGGCCAGCGTCTCAGCCTAACGTAAGGCCAGAGGCTTCCTTCAGAGTCCACGGCTATTAGCCCCAGAATAATGAGCACACAAAAGAATGTTTTGAATATTTTGGGCAGGCCATACACTGAATCAGGGCTCGCCATGTCAGTATTTATTCACTTGAAAGAGAAAGAAGAACCTTAGCAGAACAGGGCCCTCTGCGTTAATAGATGTGGGTTTAAGACACGGTTCAGCCAGTGGGTGGAGCCAGGGAAGTGAGGTAGCTATGAGGGACTCTCCTCAGAGAGCCCCCAAACCACATCTTCCCCTTTCTGTTTCAGTGAGGAGGAAGGGTCCTGTCTGATAACCTCCCCTGTCTTCTGCCTTCACAGGAGCCTGTTAGTCTTTTTCTCACTACTGCCCAGAAATCCTGGATACCAAGATTTGTCTCTGACCTGGGGCAGGTTAAGACAAAAGCAGGTGAATTCCCAGTCTGTGGGCACATGGTGTCAGGTGCATGTATGTGAACAACTCTCCTCGAAGCTCTGCAGGCTGCGGGTATTTGCACCAACAAGCACGTGGGGAAAGCTGTGCTGAGATGACCTGCACTGCCAAGCGTGGCTCCACCCCTTCTGCGCCACCTGCACCAACCAGATGTTGTCCTGTGTGGGACCAGCAGACTCCAGAGGGTGTGCAGGTGCCAATGGAAGCCCTCTGAGCAGGGCGGCAGGGAACACAGTGGCCAAGTCATCTTGTCCATTGACACCAAGCTGCAGAACAAGAAGCAGATGACCAAGGCACTACCAGGGCCAAGCTCAATTTCCCTGGTCCCCAGAAGAGCCAAATCACCAAGAAGGGGGACTCTGCCAAGTTTTGTGTGGATGAGCTTGAAGAGGGGGTGGCTGAAAAGCCGCTCATCCCAGATGGCCGCGGGGGCAAATGCAACAGGAATGATGAACTGTGGGCTCTGGAGCCTCCCTACCACTTCCTCCTACTCACACCCACAGACAACCCAACTCCTGTCGAAAACAGCGCATGATTTTACTAACGGAAGTGCAATTCCACTCTCTGGCAGTCTCCAAAGACCTGTATTTTGAGATGTTGCCACGGTCTTTCTCTTCTCCATCACTGTGACCTCAGTCTAGGTTGTTGCTAGTGCATCGTAAGTAGTGAATCCATGTTTGCTGAGTGTGCAAAGGAATGAGCTACAGATCAGAGGTTTCAACACAAACATCTGGAATTTACAACTTCTGGCAAGGGGATATGATTCCAAATAAGACTGAAATAATTCATCACGATCAAACTATTTTAATGAAAATTACTTTTTTACTTCGCTTTCTTTGCAAATATGTACTAAACTGACAAAATATGTCAATTGTCTAGTTATAGATTACCAGCCACAAGACACTGCATCAAAAATTAGCCATGCTGGATGAAGCCAAGCTGAAGAAAAGATTAAAAGAACTGTCTGCTACTATTCTATTTTCAATTAAATAATAACTATATTGCTCACTTCGATCTCTTCCCTTTTTATTTAGTTCCATCAAATACACATTTATACACTATTCAGCAGGGCAACATGGAGAGAACAGTTGAAACCTGTGAGAGTTTGTTGACCATAGAACTCCCACTCGTCGGCTAGAAGAGGAGGGAGGCGGAATGAACAGAGATTCAATGCTCTGCTGACGATTCCAGAAGTCAAAAATTCCAAGGAAAATTCTGTAAGGAAGACACAATGAGTACTTGGATCACATTTGGTGTGTCACTCACCAGTGCAAAACAGTGGCTTAAAACAATGGCTACTTTTATTCATTGCTTTCAGGTCAGCAGGCTGGGGGTGGCCGGCAGTCTGCTGCTCTAAGCCAACTCAACCATCCAGGGAAGCGTGCTCAGGTGCGCCCAGGATTCTTGGTTCTGTTCCTCCTGGTCTCTTGCCTTCCCTCACGTCTGTGCTCAGGGCACGACAGCCTTCCAGAAGTCAGTGAGACGAGGCCTCTGGCGGTCTAGGCTTCAAGTGGCTCATGTCACTTTTGCTGCTCCCCATTGGCGGAAGTAAGTGGTAAGGACAGGCTCAGCGGGTAGAGTTTTGGTTCCTTTGTCCGTGGCGGCATTGTTTTCTTTTTATTAAAAAATTTTAAAATTTACATATACTTGCCATTAATTGTAATTCCCACGTATTCCCCATCACCATCTCACCAGTGCACCATCACCTCAGTCCCTCGTGCTCCCATCTTCCCTCAACCCTTCCCCTCCCCTCCCCACCAGCTGTCCCC
>JAGFMF010011634.1:3937160-3971515 GCA_019455555.1 Galemys pyrenaicus
GATCCCTGCTCTGTCTGTGGTGAATCCTCTCACCCCCCACAACTCTGGCCTGTACCCCAGTACTTATATGCATAAATAAATAAAATCTTTAAAAAAAAAAAAGCTTCTGTACAGCAAAGGACACACTAGCCAAAACAAAGTGACAACCCACCAACTAGGAGAAAATCTTTACACACAACATTACTGACAAGGGCATTGTTTTCTGTAGCCTTTTCTCCCTACCACTTGTTTCTGGCGACTTGGTGATGATGTACTGAGATGTAGTTTTCTTTCATCCTTCCTGAGGTTTATTGAGATTTGTAAAATTGTGGGTTTGTAGTTTTCATTTGGAAAATTTTCAGGACAGCTCTTCTCCTTTTGACTTTTGCACACCACACTGTGCTGATGTTGCTCCTGCCCGCTTCTCAGTATGTTCTGTGGCTCATTTTCTTCCCAAATACTAAATTTTACTCAGGACTTGGTGCTACATGCCCTTGTCTTCTGACCCGTGCTCTCTACCGCTGCCACAGCTCTGCTGTCAGGGATAGCCGTGGTCCCAAAGACTTTTCTAGTTAAAATCTCTTTCCTGAGCTTCAGCTCCTCATATGCAATTCTTTTAAAAATCATCATTTGGATTACTACACTTAGAAAATAAATACATCCCCCATTTCACCATTGTTAGGTCTCTACAAACCTGTTCTTTATCCAGTTGTTTCAACCCACACGCTCAACCCAACATAAGAATCGTCCTTCCCACGACCTCTGTCTTCATCTTCCTCAGTCATAAGCTCCTGATTCTGTTTCCTAACCTGTACAGATTTGGTTTCCTTCTCTCCATCTCTACTGCCTTCCCTCTTCCCGTCTTATCTATTTCATCCCACCAGTCACCTTGAATCTGTCCACTACTCACTAGTTCCAGTGATCTAATTTTTTAAAATCTAAAAGTCATGGTCCTCCGTCAGAGCGTTCCATAATTACACTCAGACTATGAGACAAACTTGCGGTGTGGTGTTTTACAATAGATTTTAGTCACTTAAGGAAATTTCAATTTAGGAATGTTTGCAAATTCTAGAAAAGGCATTTGACAAAGTCCAACACCCATTCATGATAAAGGCTCTCGAAATCCTTGGAATAGAAGGACAATACCTCAACATGGTAAAAGCTATATATGACAAACCTACTGCAAATATAATCCTCAATGGGGAAACATTGAGAGCATTCCCCTTAAGATCAGGAACAAGACAAGGCTGCCCACTCTCTCCACTGCTATTAAACATAGTACTGGAAGTTTTAGCCAGAGCAATAAGACAGGAAAAGGACATACAAGGAATCCAAATAGGGAAAGAGGAAGTAAAACTATCATTATTTGCAGATGATACAATAACATACTTGGAAAACCCTAAAAGCTCTACAGAAAATCTAATTAAAACAATCAACCAGTTTAGTAAAGTAGCAGGATACAAAATAAATGCACAAAAGTCAGTAGCCTTCCTATATACATACAACAAGTCTGAAGAAGAAGAAATCAGAAAAATATACCCTTTACAATTGAAACCAAGAAAATCAAATACTTGGGAATCAACCTAACCAAAGAACAAAAGACCTATATAGAGAAAATTATAAAACACTGTTAAAAGAAATAGAAGTGGACACAAAGAAGTGGAAAGATATTCCCTGTTCATGGATAGGAAGAATCAACATTATCAAGATGGCCATGCTACCAAAAGCAATTTACAGATTCAATGCAATACCAATAAAAATTCCAGTGAAATTCTTTAAGGAAATAGACCAGATGTTGTTGAAATTCATACGGAGACACAAACAACCCCAATTAGCCAAAGCTCTATTGACAAAAAAGGAGACTGGAGGTATCACGCTCCCAGACTTCAAACTCTACTACAAAGCAACAGTTACTAAAACAGCACAGTACTGGAACAAGGACAGACACACAGACCAATGGAACCGTATAGAAAGCACAGAAGTAAAGCCACACAACTATGGACAACTATGATCTTTGACAAAGGAACAAAGAATCTGCAATGGGACAAAGATATCTTATTCAATAAATGGTGCTGGCAAAACTGGTTCACTACATGCCAAAAAATGAAACTGGGCCTCACACCATGTACAAAAATCAACTCAAAATGGATAAAAGAACTTAATGTAAGACCCAAAACTATAAAATTTATAGAAGAAAACATAGGTAAAACGCTACAAGCCATACATCTCAATGACACCTTTAAAGATGCATCCCCCCAACGTAATAAAAATGAGAGAGAAGATAAACAGATGGGACTATCAAGATAAAAAGCTTCTGTACAGCAAAGGAAACATTAAACAGAACAAAGAGAAACCCCACTGAATGGGAAAAAAATCTTTGCGCCTTACACGATGGACAAGGGTCTGATCACAAAGATAGACAAAGAACTCATAAGACTCAAGAAAAAACAAAGTAAAAAACCCAATCAAATAGCCCTTTGGCAGAAGAACTTAAAAGACACTTCTCCAAAGAGGACATACACATGGCCAACAGGCACATGAGAAAATGCTCAGCATCCCTCATAATCAGGGAAATGCAAATAAAAACCACAATGAGGTACCACCTTACACCGGTAAGAGTGGCACGTATTAAAAAACCAACGCCAACAGATGCTGGCGAGGATGTGGAGAAAAAGGTACCCTAGTACACTGCTGGTGGGAATACAAGTTAATCCAACCACTATGGAAGGCAATATGGAGGTTCCTCAGCCTACTAGAGATGGAACTACCTTATGATCCGACAATCCCACTCCTAGGCATCTACCCAAAGAACACAAAACACCGATCCAAGAGAGCACCTGTACCCCTATGTTTATCGCAGCACTATTTATAGTTGGTAAGACCTGGAAACAACCCAAATGCCCAAAAATAGATGACTGGATCAAGAAGACGTGGTACATAGACACAATAGAATACTATTCAGCAATCAAAAATGATAGGGCCATTTATAGAAACATGGATGGAGCTAGAGGGAGTTATACTCAGTTAAACAAGTCAGAAGGCAAGAGAAAAATATCAGATGACTTCACTTTTGGGAGGAATGTGAAAGAGCAACAACTACACGCACACACAAAAAAGAAGAATAAGCTCAAGGAAATGGACAATTACAGCCAAAAGCAAACAAATAAACAACAACAACAACAAAAACTCAACAAGACCAAAAGGTCAAAGATAAACTAAAGGGACTCTGGGGTGAGGAGAGGGAGGGCAAAGATGGGGATGAGGGTAGAAGGAGCACAAGGGACTGAGGCGATGGCGCACAGGTGAAATGGTGGTGGGAACTCCCTGGGGAATACAAATGATGTCAACTATAATTAAATAAATCTAATTAAAAAAATAAAAATTTACATAAATTGAAAAAAAAAAGGTTCAGAAAATATGATTCTTTGTTAATTGAAAGAAATTTATATGTGAATACTTTCAATCTCTTACTGTTATATTAAATATGTCATCATGCAGGCAATAAATAAAAGTTGAGGGTGAAAAAAAATAAAATCTATACATAAAAAAAGAATTTTTGCAAATTTGTTGTACTTTCTTCATTTTGTCAATTTCTGTTTATCTTCTACATCTCAGATTAAGTGAGCATCCTAAGAAATGCCATCTATATTACTCAGCGCTTTCCAGAGAAATAGAGTGAGGGAGGAAGGTGGAGAGAGCTGGATCACATAATGGTGGAGGCTGACAAGCCCCAGCATCTAAAGTGGACTGGAGACCCAGTTCCAGGGCCAATATCAGCACATATAAGAGCAGGGTCCCAAAATTACAGCTCGAGGCAGGGAGGAAACTCACGTCCTGGCTGGAAGGCAGGTAGGCAAAAAGAGTTTTCTCTTACTTGGCTGTTTTTTTTTTTCTGTTCAGGCCTTCAACTGATTGAATGAGGCCCCCATTAGGAGAAAAATGTGTTTCATTCATTTTATGTACCAATTCATATGTTAACGTCACCCAGAAACATCCTCACAGCCCACCCAGAATAATGGGTGCCCCAACCAGGGCACACCAGTCAAGCCAACATAGAAAATAAAGCTGTCACCAGACAGTTGAGTAAGTCCTCTCTGCTCCCTCTTTGTTTTCTCCATTGCACATTTAACATTCTGTGTATTTACTTGCTTGTTTATGTGTTTGTTTGTTTAATAGATGTCTGAAGCTGAGGACAGAATTCGTGGTTAACATAGCACTACCTGCCCACAATTTGAAAATTCTTAATAGTGTTGGAATCACACTAAATACAGATGCTCACATCTTACACAGAGGTGGCAGTTACTGCTGCTGCCTGCTCCTATGGGCTATACTAGAATATTAGCATCTGGCTGGCATCTCAGTGTTCTACACCAATATGTGATTTCATGGTGTCGGGTTTTAAAAACTGAATAACTTGTCTCTTTGAACATCTCTAAAAACCCTAAATCAACTACATAAATGCATTTAAAAAATGATAGCATTTTGTGTCAGGTATCAGGGCTACTGGTATCCTTAAAGGAGAAAGGAGAGGTTTTATGGAGAACATTCTAGTATGAGAAAAGGGTGTATGGTTAGAGTTCTGAATACCCAGGAGAAGGACATCAAGGAACCCAGAGATTTTATTCACCTTTCAAGGGTACTACCCTACTGCATGGCCTCCTCTCTACCGACATACCGGCACTACCTGTAATGTGTACCCCCCAACCCCCCAAACTGGGAGGGGGACCCACTGCCCGTACAGACACGCCATGGCTGACAGTGCACACTGCAGTTTGGACTCATCTGTTCAGTGTCAGCAGTTTTCAAAGCAACCAAGTCAGGAAGTTTGGCTTTTCTTCTGGCCTAATATTTAGCAGACCTTAACAAAAATGTGTGTGAGTGTGTGTATGTGCGCTGCGCATGTATGTGAATTTTTTGAACAATTATTTTTTGGCTTAAGAAATTAAAGAGAAAAGCATGGTCTGAAGGACCTTGATTTTTTTTCATTTCAAAGGCATTTATAGACCTTGGCTCTTTTCAACACTGATGAATATGACCTGATCATAGGCATGGTCAACTTTTTACAAAAATGTTTTGAATCTTTCAAACTTGATATCGATAACTGAAACTGAGCAGAGAGACATTAGCATCTGGTTTTGATGAATGTGGTCTGCTTGTACTTTAAAGGAAAAGCATTCAGGAAAAGACTGGAAATTCCTGCTTAGAAAATCAAAGTCCAATATGCTTTTTCAATACCTGATACTTGTATGTTACAAGTGACCTTGGAGACTTTATACCACTAGGTCCACATATTTTTTAGATTATAGCATTATGGTGTTATGCTTCTTCTGAGGATATATTTGGGTTTATGTCCTAGGAATCTTTTTTGTGTACCTGTTTACTTCCATAATGCAAAGATAATATCTTGCTTAGAGAAAAATCAGATGCTTTTATTTTTAAAATAAATTCATTCTTTGCACCACAGGAAAAGACCTGCTACCAAAATCAAATGATCCCTACCATTCCGTTAAAGTAGCACAACACATCAAAGAACCATGATTTCCAGGGACATTGACTGTCTTCTCCATTAACATATATCACAATGGGCACCTAGTCAGGCTCTTGAAATTGCAGATCCTCAAATAAATTTAGAAAGGTTAACGCAGGACTCCTTCTTGAAACCCTTGAGTTTTAGAAATTTAGTTACAAATATATTGAATAATCATTTAAATAAAATCATTGTTTTCATTCCAAAGGCCTCTACTTGGTTCAGTGCTCAACCGAATCTTTGATTTTCCTCCTCTCCTCTGCTCTCCTGCCTATAACCAGCACTGTCAGAGAACAAAAGGGGGGGAGAATAAAAGCCTGTGTTTGGCCTTACATGTATTACTTCTTCTGAAATAGTCTGGTTAAAGACTGTTTTAGGAAAGCAATTAAAGCCAGTGGCTAAATTGAGGCTTGGGGATTATCGATAGACATCCTTTCTCCGGGAGCCCCCATTCTCCATGAAAAGAGAATGCAGAGTGTGTTCACCTGTGTGTTGAGTCTATTCAGCACAAGGAAGAGTAAAATCATTGTGCATACAAAACATCTACCTGCTTGATGATTGAAGTGTTTTATCTTTCTATTTTTCTAAGAAAGGACCCTGGCATAATTTGACTCTGTGTTAAAAAAAAAAAAAAAATAGGGTTCCAATGGTGAATGCTGTAATAAAATGACTTTTTCTCTGTCTTTTCACTAATTGGCTTTTAAGATGCTTTTGATGTGGCTGAGAAGGTCAAAGATCAATGAGTGGCTTGTTAGTCTAAATCGTTTATTTTATCAGAAAAAACATAAGCTTTTGAAAAAAATAGAATTTTGAAAGAAGTAACAGTCTATTTGCCTTTGGCAGGCTCCACAGTGTTTCTCTGGCTGCTGTAAGCATGGGATGGGCTAATCAGGGGATTATCAAGTAGACTGAAGAAGGATAACAAAGTTTTGTGCTGCCGTAAATATTTGTAAAGCAAAACTTTGGAAAAATCCATGCTACGTTTTCTGGCACTAATTTATGAAATCCAAGGTATTTCTGAAATGGTATCTAGTTGCCTGAAGAAGCATGGTCCCCAGGCCACCAGGCAACTGTTATTATGTATTTCAAGAAGCAAATCAAATGTGGGCTAAAAGGAGAATTGAGACTAACCTTGCAGAACGTGGACATAAAATTATATTTAATTTGTAATTTTAAGAATATTCAGTCTTAAGCATAATGCTGTGGCTTCTTGGAGGAAATAACCAATATGATCAGCCCTCTTGGGATACTGATGCTTAAACTTTAACAACAATGAGGGATGTGATTCGGTTATTGCCAAAGACCAATTCATATGTAAACAACTGATTAAATTCGCTGAATTCTGTCCTCATTATGCTGAGAGGACAGAGATAAGCTATGTTCTGCCTGCATAGTAGTTTGTGCTTAAATTAACAATAATCATGGCATTTCAGGGCGCATAGGGGAAGGAGAATGACTGATTAGAAATAGTTTTTGGCCTAAAACAAGTCATTGGGTCATTAACCCTCAATGATCATTTACCCAAAAGAAATGCTCTAGGCTGAGTCCTTAGTTCTCTTGAATAACACACAGAGACTGACATGGGTGTCTGATAGCAGGTGAGGTTTTAGTGGTTACAACAAAAGGAGAATTCACGTGGTCAAGCAGAGTTTAAAGTTCACAACTATTGCACCAAACGAATTTGCAAACGTGCCAAAGTGTCATCATATGACAATATCCCCATTAGGTAAGCTTCTACATTTATTCTACAGATTTACTTAACCATTGGCTGATTTATTCCAATGTTTATTATCACTTGTTTATTCATGTATTTATTAGATACCATTGAGCACATATTCAGTAATTAGAACTTTATTGGATATTGGAAAAAATGATTCCCTCAAGACATTACGATATTAAGAGATACATGAAAAAAGCAGCTTTGGTACAGTGTTATGCTATTGTCTGCTTCTGGAGCAAATGAGAGGGCAGATACATTAGTATTGAAGGGGTTAGGTGGAAGAAGGGAAAATAAGAGTCTAAAATCAAGGTAATCATGCTGAGTTGATTTCAGAGTAAGTTGAAGGATATTTCACTTAGGGAAAAAGCTAAGAGAGAGAGGAGAGGGAGAAGGCAGAGAAGAGGTAGAGAGAGAGGGGGGTGAGGAAGAGGAGAAAAAGGGAAAATGTGAGGAGAAAGGCCAAGAGGAGAGGGAAGGAGGAGGGAGAGAGAAGGAGGAGTAGGGAAGGCACAAAGAAGCTGGAGAAGAAATACTTTAACCTGCTAGATGATGATTGCCACTAGGCTATTTTAATTCCTTAAATTTGCTCTGTAGTACCACAATGGATAATAATTTCTTATCCCACCTTTTTAAATACTTGCAGTAGCCATGAACTTTAAATAGATCGACAATTCTGTGGTGGTTAATCTAAGATCTATTTGGAGAAAATCCTGGTCCACCTTCACACTTAGCATTGTGTGAATCTATGCATTCCCTCCTTCCTTCCCCCCATTTCCTCTGGCCTTTGCTTGGGAATTCATGCCTTTTTTTTTTAGCTCACAGACAGTCTAGATAATCTTTTGCTTAAAATATGCAATAATCATTAATTAATCACAAGCTATGGGCATTTGTTTTAGTTTACATCAAGAAGTCTAATTTAGGCTTAGCAGTTCATTAAGACAATTCTAGCTGGTTATTTGGCTTTTCTTCTCACAGTAGATATTACCTTTTATTTATTTTATAACTATCTTCTTTATGAGATAATGGAAAAAGAAATTAGGAAAGCAAAGGGTAGACCAATGTGGATGATATCTCTCAGAGAGACTAGATTTTATCTCCAGAGGCCAAAACCCAGCAAGGCCCTCACATCCAAGAACCTACGGCTTAGAGGCACAGCTGCTAGCTACCTGGGATGACCCAAGTGGAAAGTAAAGGCAGTTGTAAAGAGCTGAGGGCTGTTTCCAGCTTCTTAAAATCCTAGACAGTGACAATATGCACCAATTCTGGCTTTTCCATTTCCTCTTTAAAGATAGACTTTTTAGAAGAAAAATGCATGAATCACCACCCAAGGTAAATTAAATACACAGTCCACAGAATTGTATTCATATCGATTACGTTCTTACATACATAGAGAAGCTAGTAATGAGCCCCCATATGATTTGATGTCACTTTAAAAATATTTCTCTACGTGTCCCAATTTTTCCACCATGAAAGAGCATTACGTTTATAGCCCAAAGAGTAATTATTTTTACATTAACATACTTCTCTCCTTAGTTGTTTTCTTCTAAAGTCCTTGCTGGAAGATTGCTTATTTCCTGTATTTTTTTCCTATGGGATGATAACTGATGCATAATCCCATAATGAAAATTGAAAGTTTATTCAACTTTCAAGAAAAATTGTGATAGTCTTTGCACATATTTTAGGGAAAAAAAGAATGCCATTGCTAAAAATTGTTATTCTCGATCGCTGCACTCCTACTGGGCACATATTAACCTAGATTATGTATGTTGTAGTGTATGTGTAGTATGTATGTTGTAGTGTGTCTAAGTGTGTGTGTGCAGACACACACTTAGAATAACTCAGATTTAATGACTTGAGATTGTTTTGTCAAATTGAGTCTTATGATGACTCAGGCACAAGGACAGCTGCGTGGTGAAGGGAGCACAATTTTCTCCCAGTATCTCTCTTACCACTGCTATTCCAGCTTCACCAGCTACTGAGGGTCTCAGGGACGTGGCCTTGAAAGCCACTGATTTTGAGTAAATCTTAACTTGCTTCATGAGTTTTTATCAGTTTCGAAAGTTAAACCTCAACCTTGCGCTCTAAAGAGTTTTTGCAAGTTTCAGAATAAATAGTCTCAGGATTTTTGTTTAGTTTGATTTTTTTCTGAATTCTGGGAAACAATTTTGAGAAATAAATCTGCCATCAGAAAACTGACAATAGAAGATGACAGATTTATTTATGAGTTGAGATTGAAGGAGTATCTTTGCAAATACCCTCAGCAGGCATCACATGTGTCTACAAGTCTGTGTGTGCCTCTGGGTGCCTATCCCTGAAGTGTGCGAGCTCCGGGACGAGAGCCAGGAGCGGGAAGGGCTGAGCCCAGTCAGGTTTTCTCCTGACAGTATTTGCCTTTGCTGTTCTCCCCTGTGCCCTGCAGAATGGGGTGAGAGAAGGGAACAGTGAGTCACTCCCAAAAGAGGGTGGGCAACCCCATGCTTGAAGGATCTGGCATCCGGCACCCAATATCCAGCAGCGAGTTTGACTTGAGCTCATTTGCTCGGGGCACACCGGGTGGAGACAGAACCCACGGCGCTGAGTTCACACTGTGCTTTCAGCAAGTGCCCTGGGACTCCTTGGGGCCAAGACTTGATCCCTGGGAATCAGGGCCACCGAAAATATATCTTGAACCAACGAATGGATTGACATGTGCAAAGAGTTAGGAGCTGTTGGTCTTTTACAAAACCACGTGGTCAAATCAATCTTTAAATCTTTCTTGTTTTCTTCCTTGCTTGCTTCTTCTTTCCAGCTCATATATATGAGGAAAATGTATACACATGTATTAAATTTGCACATATGTTGTGTATCTGTGTATGTGCGTATAGCTATACATGCCTGCTATTATACCTCTGTGTAGGATGCACTTTTTTGGACCGAGACCAAAGAACACCTATGGCTGATCTTAGTTTGGAAATGCCAAACTTCTGATCTTGAGGTGGCAAGTCATACTGACCTATCCTTAGAATAAAATCCTATTTAGTGTAATATAAGGTTGTTGGAAAGTCATGACACATTTCTGCTTGAAAAACAAAAAGGATGTCACAACTTTTCTGATAACCCAATAAATATGTGGATATTATAATTACCACCAACTCTAAGGCTCTCTGGCACTCTTAGAATAACTCAGATTTAATGACTTGCAACAGTTACAGAAGTTAAATCATAAGACCTTTACATGTGTCTTTCTGGAACAATATTTTTCTTAAGACTGAAGACCTGTATTGCATATATCAAGAAATCAGGAAGGAAGACTAAGAAAACCAAGGGCCTTCCCTTCGATTAAAAACAAATCAAACTATTACACTAAAATAAAATATTTAGAGACCTGCACCCCAAGGAGATTGAGACTTGAGGGTAAATAGAATGTTGTTTAAATGTCCTTGCCTATCAAAAAGAATATTACATAAATTGCCTGGCATCTTTTGCTGCAAACAGTTGTTTGATAGGAAAGGAATTATTGCTAATTCTCTAAGAACAGTCTTTGCTTTTAGAAAGTGCTAACTGGATGAGTATCACCTTTGTGTGGTGGTAGGAATGAGTGTTCCTTCGGTCAAATGTGATGGTATTTCTTTTTTTTTTTTCTTTTACGATTTATTTAATTATATTTGACATCATTTGTAGTCCCCAGGGAGTTCCCACCACCATGTCACCTGTGCACCATCACCTCCGTCCCTTGTGCTCTTTCTGCCCTCATCCCCGTCTTCACCTCCCCCACCCCTCCATGATCCCTTTGGTTTGTCTTTGTCTTTTTGTTCTTGTTGTGGCTTTTGTTTGTTCATTTCCTTGAACTCTCTCTTATTATTTTTTGTAGTTGTCATTCCTTTACATATGTAATGTCATTTCTTTTGTTTTGGCTGCATCATGCTCCAGCAGGCGGGGCCATGAAAGAGTTAATGCTGATCCCAAGATGCCTTTATTCCCACAGAGGAATAACCTGTGGGGCAAAGTCCAGTTGCCTGAGTAATGGGGAAAATACGCAGAGGCCACAGAATCTTTAAAGATCAGACTCTGTAGCATCTGTTAACTGATGCAGAGTGACAGGGGACTTCTGTGAAAGTGCATGCTGAGGATATAAATCGTGGAACACTGTCATTCATGACAATTACGTTGTAGTGAATAAAAATGAAAGGAATTCTTCTTGACTGAGAGCTTGGAAGGTTCCTCTATCAACTTTAATGAGAGAAATCCTGACTGTTTCAAGACCTACCCATAAATCAGAAAAAGGAACTTCCACCCGTGCGACTGTGGACAGCCTGACGCATAACACACAGATTGCGTGAGGACCCACGCGCGCAGAGCGAACGGGCACAGCAGATCCCATGAGATCCAGTGTGCTGGTGTGGCAATCAGGGGAGACTTTTTACTCTGAACTTTTTACTCCCACCCCAGACTGCCACTCCAAACAATATTAATATCTTCACAATCTCTTTCTGTCAGAAATTAGAATGTGGGGAACCTTAGTGTTTTACCATAGTCCCAGGGCCAGATCTGATAAAGAAGTGAGTCATTATAACAAATTAAAGAAAGAAAATCCTTCGGTAGTCTGTAATGGCTTTGTGCTCCAACTCTTCAGGCACTGGGAGGTCAAAGGCATACCTTCCCCGAGGCCATATATGGCCTGAGGGCCACGGGGCACATTTTTTTTTTTTAAGATGAATGTGCTGGTAGGAGCCTTCTCCTGGGGCGCAGTGACGTCCTTACTGAGGGTGGTCTGTAAATACTCTAAATCTTTGCTTACTATATAAAATTACAAGAAGTGTTATCTTGCATCACTCACAAGCACTTGATTTCTTAAGCTATGCAAATCCTACTAAGAAATCACTTTCTTTTTAAAAGATGATTCTCATTCTCTCTCTCTCTCTCTCTCTCTCTCTCTCTCACCTAGAACCTGTATTTTGAGTCTCTGTATTCTGGTTTATATAAAAGGCATAAAATGTTCCGCTCATAAGTCAGGTCTATCAGTCAGCTTTTGTTTTAACATCCATGGAAAGATCAATTTTCTACAAGCAGTTTCGTCTGTCTCTCCCTGGCTGCTCTGTCTGTTTTCCTGGGACTTCATGCTGTGTTTGCCTCACTCTGAAAGGGATATTTCTCTCTCTTTACTTACTTTCCAATCTTTTATCTAAACCACCCTGAGTACATGAGCAAAATCACAGATCAAGATGGAAAAGATAAAAAGACACTTAGGCTATATCCCAGTTATCCAGGAAAATGAGGACTGTGTAACCAGGGAAAGAAACGGATCCATTTTAAAAATACATGCATGTAGAAGTGGAAACTGAAATTGTCAGAGCTCTATTACTGGTTATGTTGGAATTTTTTTTCATGTTTGTGGTATAATGAATTGTATTACTTTTAACTTGATGATGAGCTACAAACCACAATGTTGAATTAATACTGGCACGTGTCCCAGCTGGGCCATTCTGTTTGTGTCACACGGCCATCTATTAGAATTCTCTCTCCAATTCATTTTAGCTGGCGACTGAATGTGGAGCGCTGGACCCATAGCCACACAGGGCTTCGGGGTCTCAGGAATTAGAGTGATGTTCCTGCGTACGGCTCTGGTTTGGGGAGGCCAAGTTGTCCTTTTGCTTTAACACATGTGATGTTGTTTTCCAAATCTGACATCTTTCCTCTTGGGATGAGATTATAATGGCCTTGCAAAGTAAATTCTCTTGAAACCTCCTCAAACAGATTATGTTCTTAAAAATTCTGATTCTTGACTTTGCATGTTTTAGCACCGCATTCCATTAAACCTGTGTTTGAAGTTACTGGGATTTGCTAAAATATTTGATAATGCCTAAGCAGATAAGAGATTATATGCTTTATGTATATAGTGGGAGGATTTGTTTCAGCTTGGATACAGGGTATTAATTGGCCACCTACAGTGAACAGTGTTTAATATTTTGCCCCTACCCCTTGGCCTCCCTCCTTTCTTGCTGCATTTCAGGCAGAAGAGCATGTGAGTATTCTCTGAACTAAAGTCGCTCACTTTCTGGAACACATTTAAACAATGTGTGCTACTTGTGTCTTATTACATTAACTTCACTTCAAATGACAAGTTGTATATATCTGTAATAAATAACCCCTCAGGGATCAGATCAAGATTAAGGGGGAGAAAGTACATTGCTGTAGTTAAGTAATTTACAATATCTCCATAAATGCTTGCAAAGAAATGTTTGCATCAGTGGGGCTGTTGAACGCAGAGCTGTGGGTGCTCACGAGAGAGTTGTTAAACTCTCCAGTGGAAAGTTACCGTCACTTGGGTTCACGGTTTTCAAAGTAATCTTTAAGCTCTGCACAGTCTGAGGCTCTGTTGTCCACCAATAGAATGTTTACAGCAGAGAATCACTGGTTTCTAATGGACCAGCATGAGCAGATGGCGGGTGAGTGTTAGGGGAGAGCTGAGGGGGCAGGAATCACCTTATCACCTTAGCAGGCCTTGTCAGGGTGAGCAAAAAACTTACTGAAATCAAAGAACTCTCCCTGCCATGCTTATTTCAAATTGAAGTACTTTTAATGGAACAGAATAACAGCCAGAAGGAGAAATACAAGGATGTATGGGTTGAGCAGCGTCAGGCTGAGCAGTTAGGCCTGAGCAAGCAAGGCACGTGTAGGTTATGGGAACCCCCTGTTTCAGGAAGCCTGCAAGACTGAGCCCTTCCCTGAGAGGGGATTGCCAGAGTCCGCAGAGATCGGCTGACCCTCAACCTAGAGCCTCCTCACGCTCCCTCGAAGACGTGGCATCTGGTATCACAGGATTTTAAGGCTGGTTTCCCCCTTCAAGTTTGGTCAGTCCTGTTCTAGATGGCCACACTGAGCCACCCCTGGGGATGCGCATGTCACAACATCCAACACATCTTGATCTGGGGTTTGAACAGTTTTTATTCATGTCTATGGCCGGTGGTTGGCAGGGATATCCTATGAAATGGGACAGCTTAACTGCATCTTGTCTTTCAAGAAAGTTCCAAGAAGTGATTTCATCTATCAATTTCAAAATGTCGTCGATTTCTGGATGTTGGCCAGGGGAAACCAGTGAAGACTTAAGCCACTCCAGCCTGCCTCTGCTGAGATTCCTTTTCCTTGTGAGTTCATGCCTACTCTTTTTTTTTTTTATTAATATAAAATTTTTTAAAAAAATTTACATATACTTGCCATCAATTGTAATCCCCATGTATTCCCCATCACCATCTCACCAGTGCACCATCACCTCATGCCTACTCTTTACTTGAAGTGAACTCAAACTGTAACAGGGTCCTCCCGGGAAAGGGGGAAGTTCCAGAATCCTGGTTCCACCCTAAGTGGGTGGAGCTGAGCAGGGAAAGAAGATTCTGCAGAGGACAGAAGGAAGGGAGGAAGAAGGAAGCAGGATGGAGAGCAGCAAGGAGACCTGGAGGCACGTGGAGCAGAGGGACATATAAAGAAGCTGTGCTTGCTTTTTGGTCTTGGACTGGTTGGAACAGATGTGGGTGAGAGACCCATGGGAAGGTTAACAATGGCGGCTTTCATCTTGATTTTGATTTTGCTCTTTTTCTCCCAGATTTGTCTGACTCTTTCTGACACTTTTCTATGGGTCTCCACTGAAAGGCCCTTTAGACGTGTGGCAGCTTTTGGGCCTTACTTTGGGCCAATCTTATTTGGCTGGACTTTTACCCTCAAGGAGATGGGCAACTTTAGATGCTTAACTTAATAACTATATTCTTATCTTTTCTGTTTCGTACCCTTATTATATTAAAGTTCTTTTCCATTAAAGGTTTTATATGTTTATCTTAATACAACAAATAACAAAACCCATTCAAAAATAACAAATTTAGAAGTTCTAAAATACTCCTCTTCCTACCCTGTAACAAAACCTCATATTAAATGCCTTCACAATCCTCTCCAAGATGATCGTGTCAGGCGTGTGTTTGACCCCTGCTTTAACACGAGGGAAGGTACCCTTCAGGGTTCCATTCTCTTGCACACAGACACTGGACTGCCAAGGTTCACTACAAGACCACGAGTACTGGGGACCTTTGGATGGACTTTTCAGTACCTTGAGGAAGTCCACAAGGGGACGCCAGACCGGTTCAGAACGTAAGGGCATATTCCAGAAGGATATGGAACATGGAACACTAGTCAAGGCATTGCTCACTGAGCCAGGGAGGTCTGTCCCCACCGTCGCTTATTCCTGCTGAGGTGACATGCGGTGACTCAGCACAGGAGGCCCATGGTGGTCATTTGCAAAGGGGCCCTGTGTTTCTGTCCACCTACCATCTTGCTCTCACAGTGCCTTGGTACAGGCTGCCAGGAAGCATCCATCTCCTAACTCAAAGGAAATTCAGAAAAACAAAAATGAAAACTTCAACTTTAAGGGTCTGTTGGCTATTTGCCTAATACAGTGGTCTTGATGGGCTTGGGTTTGGGGAAAAGAAGCATGTGAGGCATTTTTAATTCTTTATTTTTTACCTACAGTGTGTTGTTAAACATGCATAGTTGTCCTTGCATCTTATTCTTGTGTTGTCCTTAAATAGGATTCTCTGAATAAGAAATGTAAATAAATAAAATTATAACCGAGATTGTTTTCACTGAAGTTTTTGTTGGTTCAACAGATTTCAAAATTTCTCATGCAACTCAGTGAATATCTGGTATCCGACAGGCAATTATTGCTTTCAACAAGATATACTATTGGTCTATTACTTTTTAGAAGTTTAAGTCTAATTACCCTAGTTTTGTAACATTTTTATTATTTTGTGTGTGTGTATTCTTTTTTTTTTTTTAATTCATACAAGAGCAGGGGTATAGGCCAGAGGTGTGGGAGGTAAGAGGAGTCACTAGAGACAGAGTGGGGAGCAGAACAGGCAGACTGACCGAAACATACTGCTGAGGGGAGTAGCAGGCAAGGCAGGAAAGGTCTGCTGCGCCATGTGGGTCCCTTCCCTAACCGGTGGCTGGGATCGAACTCTTGCTGTAGTGGCTATGGTTTGCTTCCATAGTGTGTCGTTAAACCCACTACACCACCAGGGACGCCCATTTTGGTAACATTTTTAAATTATAGTTATTCTTATTTTCTATCATGAATTTCATGTTTAAGAAGATTTAAATAAAGTTTATGAAAAGTGGTGAAACTAACCTGAGTTTCTGACACCTGTTTAAACTAAGTTGGATGGATCTTTAGAAAAACTTATCATAAAACTCTCTTTCAGAATAGCCCCTGCACTTTAAAAAGGACACGATGGTATATTCACCTTTCTGTATCATTCTGATGACCAAAATAAATTTATAACATAAAATTTTTCAAAGCAGGACAGTTTGTGTAAAAATGATAAAATATGATAATTCCCAAGGTTCTGAGGATAATCAACCTAAAACATGTAAATAAACACCTATTTTACTAATTTTTTTTCTAGTTTTTCCAGTTAAACTCCATTGTTTCAGTCCTCTTTACATTTTAAAAATGAGGCAATGAGAATTTCAAAGTTCTCAATAATGCGTATACTTTTGGGAAAACAAACCAAGTCGCCCCACTCTGTGCATTTTTAATTTACATTTTATATTTTCAGTTTTTTAACATTTACTGGGGTAATGTTGATATACAGCCTTGTATATGTTTAGGCTAGAGTTAGTTATACACCGCTATGAATTGTGTACCTGTCACACCATGCTCACCAGTAAAAATCCATTATCTTCCACTCTGCTCCACCGGCCCCCAACCCATGTTCCGTTCCCAATGTCCCACTCCTCCCCTCTTCCTCTACCTTCCCCTTCTGGTAACTTCAGTTCTGTACTGAGATTTCAAAGTTGTTTTTTTTTTTTCTGCTGTTTTGCTTTCTTTCTTATATTCACGTATTTCTTTCTTCAAATATGAGTGAAGTCATCTAATACTTATCCTTGTGACTTGCTTCACTTAGCATAAATCCCTTCAGTTCCATCTACATTGTGCCAAATGGCAAGATTTCATCTTTTTTATAGTTAAGTAATATTCCACTGTGTAGGTGTATTACATCTTCCTTAATAACTCAATAAGTGTCCTTGGGCACTTATGTTGTTTCCTTATCTTGATTTTTGCAAATTGTTCTACAATAAATGGAGGAGTGAATACATCCCTTCAAATTAGTGTTTTTGTATTCTTCAATTAGATACCTAAAAGAGAGATTGTTGGATTACATGGTAGACCTATTTTCAATGTTTTGTGAAACCTCCAGATTATTTTTTCAGAGTCTAGACCAGTCTATAGTCTCATCTACAGCATACAAGTGTTCCTTTTCCTTCACATTCTCCCAACGCTTACTGCTTCTGGTCTTTATGATATGGGTATTTCTCTTAGGTGTGAGTGGTATCTCTTTGTGACTCTGATTTCTAATTCCCTGATGATAAGTGTTGATGAGCATTTTTCCATGCATCTGTTGGCCATCTTATTTCTTCTTTGAAGAAGTGCCTATATAACTCTTTGGTCCATTTTTTGATTGGGCTGTTTGTTTTTGTGTTGACCAACTTTATGCATTTCTGTCTCATAATTTCTAGTTCTGAAAGTTCTGAAATTAGAAATTTCTAATTTCTAGTTCTAGCTTGACTTCATATCAAGTCATATTTTCCAAGAAGGGCAAGTCATTTACATATGGAAAAGTTGCTTGTAAATGAATTCATTTTAAAAAATTGAGTTCTGTGATCTTACAGAATTGATCGATTGAACTCTTACTATGCTAATGAGGTACTTTTGCAATTATCTAATTTTGCAAAAATACCTCCTTTCCAGCAGTAGGTGAAACATGAGACATTTTTTGCACCACAAATCATGATTTCTTTGAGTTCTGGAAAAATGAAAACTCCCCAGAAGAGTTGACCTAATTTATTCCCAGTTAATGATATGTGGAGAATAATGGTGACTGTCTGGACTCTTCATCTTAAAGCAGTAGGCAGTTCATAAGCAGCCTGGTTGGAGAACAAGGAATTATACTACAGTCTAATCATATTTCTACTCCTAATGCTTTCTCTTGCCTTGAGTAAAACACTTAAGTGCTCTTCTTTCACTTGTCTTGCTGTGAAAAGAAGATATGATGATAATCTTTTTCTTTCCTACAGTGGTGTTGGGAGCAATATTTAGCTAAAGCTTGAAAAGTATGTTGACAGTAATAACATTTCATAGCAGATTATTCATGCTCATATGGCTGAACACCCACTGAAACACCTCAATAGAACATACCCGAAGTAATTGCATTGTCCCCCCCCCTTTTTTTGCAGAAAATTTATCTTCTCAGAAGCAAAAGAGAAGAAATAATTGATTTAACACATTGATTTTGTAAACATGCCATAATAGAGGTTTTTTTTTTTTCCCTTTTAAGTCCTCAGTGCTGCTACATTCTAGTTTAAAGGGGGAGAATTTGAAGTGGGACTTAAGTCACAAAACATTTTTTTTCTAAATTTATTAATGATATTGTTTATAAGTCAGTGTATATCCAGCTCATTGTACATGTAATATTTTGATGTCTTTATAGCTCTTTAACTTTGGGACTATCATCTCCACGAATCCAGCTTTTTCCGTGTTCTTGGCAGCTCATTCCTTTTTTTCATCTCCACCCTGTGAAGCCAGTACAAACAGGGAGTCCCCTTGACCTCAAAGGGAGCTTTGTGCTTAGATTCACTACTTGGGACATGAAACAAATTTGAAAAAATAAAAAAGGACACGAAGTTCTAATTTCCACCTGATTTAGTAGGCCTAGCATTTACAGATATGTCCCTGAAATGTTCTAATTTTTCTTATTATTTTGTTTTCATTCTCAAAACAAAAATAGATTTCACATTACATACCACACAACACTTTGTGCCAACGTAAGAATAAGTTCACATTGCTAGGATAGCTTATATGCCAGACTTAATCATCACGTACATTTGAGAAACCTGTCCGATCTTGTTTTCTTCTGGAAAATTCAATGAAAATAGCTTTAGAGCTGTATCAAGTGCAACCAAAATAAAACAAAATAAATTGCAAACCTACCACGAATTCAAGAATTATGTGGACACCATCTAAGTTACTTTAACGTAAGATATAAATCCAGAGATTTCTCATGCCATCATTTTGTAAATAATTACAGTTCTGCTGAATCTGTTGTATAAAGTTTACATGGGAGGTTCAGCGCACCCTTGCTCTTGTTTAGAACATTCGGAACCACCAGAGAGCTGTTGATATATAGCTGTGCTGTTTCAGTGCCTGAGACATCTACTACACGAGAGCATAATAAACAGGGGCATAAAGACAGGTTTGTGCAAAGCAGCTTGGAGTGACCTTTTTGGCAGCTGAAATCCATCTTGAGTACATGGTGCTGATGTGGACAGACATGTAAACTTAGTCTTGTTACCACAACTACTGGTTCTACAAATATACTCAGATGCCCAAAATGTACATCACTCTTAGGAAAGTGATTTTAAATGGAGAATTGCAATTGAGCAACGGCCATGCAGATAAGATCAAAAACCATATATTACCAAGAAATCTGTCTGATTGAGTTAACAGAAGTGTTGAAAGCAGAGAGTTTGGGAGATTTCATTCAAATGGCAATAAAGTTAAGATTATCTTGATTGCTTATATGGAGGAAAAAGATATAGTTTGATAGTTTCTTTTTAAGACTAGAGAAATGCAGGAGTTGCCTACCTCTCAAAGCCCATGCATCTGTGACAGTAGGTCTCAGCGTAAGAGCGGATACTTGTACCTAACCCTTTGAGAAATGAAACAGACATTGGTGTATCGATCTTGAACAACTTGGCCGCAGTCAAACCTTGAAATCCAACTTTGAAATATAAGTATCTGTTAACTAGTGAAGTCAGCTTGCTCTCTAACCCCACCCCTGCTCTCCTAGTTTGCCCATCTTTCTAGGGCAGCTCTGAGAGGGACACTGATTAGCAAAGGGACTTGGGACAGTTGTCCTCTGGCAGTAAACAGTGACATCAGCTGCAGCCTTCCGTGTGATGGGTACTTCAGAGCACCAGGATTTCCTCACCGTGGATTCAGACAAGCCTCTTGATGCAACCAGATCTTGCTCCTTTGGAAATGACTCATACCTTTTCAGGCTAATTTTAGTTATTATTTGTCAAAAGGCAAATAAGATTTAAGATTATTAAACAAGCAGTGTTAGTCCATCAATTAATATGAAATCTGAAATCACTAGAAATTTTATTTTTTGGTTCTCAAAAACTTTTATTGATGTAACATTGGTTTAGTATACAGGTTTCAGGTACACAGCGTTATCAGCTGACATCTCCTCGTTAGGATCTCCACCAAAGTCTAGTCTTCAACAGTTGACTTGTTGACCCTGTGGGCCTTCCCCTGCTGGTAACCACCATTTTATTCTTATAGCCTAAGAGTTTGACTTTGTTTCATTTCTTGTGTTCATCTGTTTTCCTTCTGTATCTTCTATATCCATAAGAGAAACCACTGGTCTTTGTCTATATGGCATTTCAGTAAGCATAATCCCCTCCATTTCCATCCCTACAGTCACAGATGGTGACATTTCATTGTTTCATAGCTGAGTAAGAGTCCACTGTTCGCACACATTGCATCTTTATCCACTCACCCGCTGAGCCGCGTATGTGGCCACGTTGCAGGTATTGAGAATACTGCTGTGGCAAACATATAGCACAGATCTCTTCGAGTCAGTGTCTAAATCCTTAGGAATTTTACATGAAAGTCATGAGAAGAGATACAGTTTAGAAATAAGGGAGCACATTGTGTGGGAGGTTGGGGTTATTTATTCTTCACTCCCTTGGCTCCTACAGGAGAGAGTCTCTCTACATTCTTAGGCTCTCATCCCCCAGCACCCACCTCTGTTCATGAGTAAGTTAGACAGAACGATCAGACTGATAAATTGGGAAAAGAACTGGGTTTACAGACACAAATCACCTTTCCACTTCCACTTAGGAGCCAACTGCCTGCAGAAAGCACAGCCTTTGAGTCTCCACCCTAAGTGTGCGCTATCAGTTCTCTGTGGTGGGAGGGGCCAGCCTCCATGAAGGGTGGTCTCCTGTGAGACACTTGTGCTTGGCTGGATCAAGCAGTTCTTCAACCTAGAAATTATCAATAAAATGGCAGAAGAATTGCTTAAATTATTGAGGGAGAACTTTTCTGGAAGCTCTGCTCCTCAGCTTCCGCTGACACGTCACTATCTTCTCCTATATGTGAGGGAGGCTAGAAAAGGGAAATGTGCAGTTGGTAGCATTGCTGCAATAGATGCAGAATGGATATTAGTGCCTAACGTTCAATACAGTGCTTTTGGTCATGAGAACCTGAGATAGTTTCATCAATTCTAAATGAAAGGGGAAAAATGTTTGTTGATAACAGGAAAGCGAAGATTTCAGAATCTTAAAGCTTCTCATCATCAAGACAAATACTCTAAAAATCTGCAAAAAAAAATCATGAAGCTGCACATGTTCTCGAATGCAAAGAGCAGGGAGGTGAGACACCATCCTTTTGAGCAGGCAAGTTCATGACCAGTAGTAGAGATGAAGACACCTTCGTTTTGGATGAATAAGGAATTATTTTTTCCATTAAAAGTTACACAGTTTCCTAAATATATATGTTTTTCAGCTAAACACCTTACAAGGTTTGAAGAAATGACCATCTATCAGCTTTTAGACATATGCTAAGGAATATCTTCTGAAATTTCCAAAATATGATAAAATCCCTGAGCTCAATGCTGAGACATTTTTTCATAAAAGATAACGATAACAATTATAATAGCACATAGGTTCTAAATGCTTTCCCTACAATAAGTCATTTGTGGAAGGTTTACTTAGGTGTCCGCAGAGGTTTCTCCATATTGCTTAAAAATGGGACAATGATTGTGATGTCTGATGATGGCATCTTCCTTTTTTTTTTTTTTTTCAGTGTTAAAATTTTGGTATATTTCTTTTCTTTTTTTATCTTAATCAATTTTTTTCCTATAAAGTGTGTGCACACACAGAGGTCCATAGAATGAGTGGTTGCTTTTTTTTTTTTTTTTATTCCTACTGGTAGTCTTCCAGTCTGGACTTCACTTCACAACTTCTAAATCACAATCCAGCTTGGCCCTGACGTCAGCCTGGTTGACGCACAAGAGCCAGAACACCAGGACAGGTTTCGGCATTCAGGAAGCTTTTGTTCTCACAGGGCTTGGCAAGCATTTAAAAAGTTTAGATTCTCAACAAATGTTCATGAAGATCTCGAAGCTACTTAGTGGAGGTTTGCTCTGTTGTGTCACCGTTGACATCACCACAGCCAATTTACTCCTCATAACCAATGGGCTAAAGCAGAGAATTGCATAATAGGTCATTTTTTATTAAGTCCATATTCCGACAGCCATGTTCAAAGACTCAACAAAGGAAGCTAGACTTAGTCAATGTAAGATTTTCATTGGCAACATGGCTAAAAATCATCGCTGAGTTTTCTTTCCTTGGCAGCATTACATCTTACAGTGTGCTGATTGACCAAGATGCATAAAATTAAATCCATAAGGCCAATGTCTTTCAGAAGGCTGGTGGACAGAATGAGACACCACTCTATCAAGCATCACTCTCCCAAACCAAAGCTTTTCCAAAGCCATGCTTATGCCAACCATCTTGCTGCTCCAAGACTTGGACCTGCTACAGGGATTGATTCAGGCCCTTTAGTAATTCATCAAAATCACTTATGCCATTAGTTAACATTAACTAGCAGGAGTGAACCAACAAAAGTCTGTAATGCAGCCAGTCTTACAGCGTTGAAATAGAGATTGCTCCCTGGGTGAGACATATGTGGAGAGAGGATGACAGCGGAAACCACAGTGACCATTGTCTGTACTGTAAACCACACTGAAAAGAATTTAGAAGCAGAAGAAACTGAAGTACTGTGCAGTGGGATAGCCCACTGGAGCAGGAGACCACCCAGTAATCGGGAACACTGCCTTCAGGAAAACCATTACTCTGAAGGCCATGAGCACGGGAGGAAGGAGCCACTACCTGTGATTGCTCTTGCTATCAGCACGTGGTTTCCATTCCAGAACACCAGTCAACCCTCGGGGGTATTTCCTGCAGCAGCAATCTTTGAATTCATATTCTGAGTTAGTGTCAATCCTTCTAACTTCAAAATAGAGAATATATATTATGTTGCACCCATGTGTACACAGACAGTTCATTTGTAGTTTTTGTTTTAATGCTCCTTAATATGCTTAGCATCATTAGTTATTACACCTGTCTGTGAAGGCCTTTCCTCTCTGCGGGAAGTCTCCTCCTTACCTTCGTTCAACTGACTAAATCTTACCTTTTGCACACTATCACGTTATTTGATGCAAGAGTCCTTTATGCTGCCTTCCTAGCATGCGTTTGTGACTCAACCAAAATAGTCTCCTTGCTGTTTTCCACAGATGACCCCACTGGAGCATCTTTCTAACTTATGTCCCCGGCTGTAATGCCCTGCCTTCATCTCTTCATTTGTCAAGCCCTTCCCTAGCTCTCCTGAACACTAGCTCTGACACTAGCTCTCTGTGCTTCCATGATCTTTGGGAAACCAACCGTCATTATCTCCCTGTGGACAGTCACTCATAACTGTCTGCATTTTCTTCTCCTCCAGGTGGATGGACCTTCCTGGGAACAGGAAATGCATCTTATTCTTGGTTTGTACTTTATGGAAGTCCTCAGGCGCACTCAGGCACCTTCCAACAAGCATCGGTCTTCCAGCTTTTTCCAAAATGGTACTTGTGCCAATTTGTCGTTGTTTTTGCTCCAACTCTTAGACTTAGCACAGGAGTAGATTCAGCTTTCTCTTTTAGTAAATCATCCAAGTTGCTTGGCCACTAGTGCACAAGAAGTAGCAGGAGTGAATCGGGTGGGGTTTTTCAAAGCTCTTGACTCCACTCTCATCCTTCGCTGAGAGTCCTCCATGATGACAGAGTGGAAGTTCTTACTTGTATTTTACACATGAAGGATGGGAAGCCTAGAAATATTAGATGCCTTGTGTAAGCACACACAAGGAGTAGCAAGGCTTGGGAGAGGGCTTAAATATCCCATTCTCAAAACGACTGAAGAAAATAGTTTTCTACAAGTGCATACGTGGGTTCTCTGTGCTCAGCTTTGGATGTGAATCTGCCATGGTGGCCTGAGCAGAGCTAGTGTTTAGATGACTTACTGTGCAAAATAGTTGGACCCCAAATATCCACTGATTATTTGATTGTTCAATTCTTTGCTATGTTTGACTTCTCCCTCCAGGTTTACAACTGAAACTCAGAGTTGGTGAGTATTCCAAGTGAAGCTCCTTGCACAGTTTAGCTATCTGGTGGCATTTAATAGCATTCAAACTGCCACCAATGATTTCTTTTTCTATTCATTTCCACAATACAAACAATGTTATTAAAAGTAAACTGTCAGAGAAATGCTTACAAGTTGAGTCTCTCAAATCTTGCCCCACTTCCCTTAATACATAGGCATGAGAAGTAAGTGGGCAGGGGAGGGGCAGCTGGCTGCAGAATCAGCTTGCAGAGTCCTTAATGGCGTCTTAATGCTCCTTAATGGTGCTTAGCATCATTTATTATTACATCTGTGAGAACCTTTCCTTTTGCACCATCAAAGTTTCATTTTTACCTTCATTTAAGTGACAGAAGACAGAGCAAAGACCTAGAGATGAGAATTACCACCCTCACATGTCCACTCATTCTTCCAGGGTCCATTCTCTTTCACCTCTTACCAATAGGCAATGTTAGCTACCCAACGCACCCAAGCGCCTCACTGTCCACGCCAAGGGGAGAGTCTCAGTGCCCTGAGGTCACAGGAAATGTAGGATGCCAGCTTAAATAAAGGACTCCAGTTAAGTTGAATTTCATATGCACAAGAATATTTTTTAGCATTAGTATGTCCTGTGCCATAGTTGGGCACATTTACATAAAAAATATTCGCTGTTTTTCTGAAACTCCAAGCAGTAGGATGGTTAGCTGGCCATCCTATAGCTTTTCCGTGAAAGTTGGCAACTCTAGGTGCCCAGTTTTTTCATGATGATCCCAGAAAAGAGAGGCTTATACATAGGAGGTCCCTTTCAGTGGAAAAGAATCTCTTTTCTGCATGTCTGCCCAAGCCTCAGGGCCTTCTCTGCCTCCACTGCTTTTCCTGGTTGAAGCAGACAGCACTGTAATGGCGCATGCCCAAAGGTGGGTCCCAGAAGTGGACTGTCTTCCTGTGATAATCTGTTACTAAAATAGCAGTTCTACCTGAGAGCATGGCTTAGGAGCATAACTGGTTTCCATACTATGCCTGACTTAGTTCATAAATACATGATGCTTTTCCCCACTAAGCTGAAAGCTATTTTAGCCAATCTTTAAAGAAACGAAAAAATCTCACAAGAAAATAAGAAACAGTATTTAGCAACGTGATCTGTGGTTTAAGAAAGAAAAAAGGGCTTGAATTCTAAGGAAATTACTGGGAGTGCTGTTGAAGAAATCAACACCTCAGAGAAATGACTCGAGCAGTTAGTGTTCAGGTTCACATATGCGTATTAAATCTCTGCATGTCGATGAGAAGGGTAGAAGCTGCTTGCTGTAGTTTATAACTGAGCTACACTACAGAGGAGTGTCTGTTATATCTCATGCATATATAGACTCGGAATCTCATAACCACTTCTCAGAAAGGTTTGCCTTGTATCTTTTTCTAAAAAATCAAGACAAAACAATTTCGAGAACTTTCATAGACACAAAAACATTTCTAAAATAGTTTTAGAGATGATTTGAAAATGAAGATACATTTCATTCATCCAGGTCTAGTTGAACTAGTCTGATACCCAAATTAAAAAAGCGAATCCTTTGTTAAATGGAATTCATTCAGGAAATGTTTATGGAGTGTCCGCCATGCATAAGATGTCTGTTGAGGCATTAAGGATATAGCAGTGAGCAAAACAAATCAACATTCCCCTTCCAGGGGGTTTACCCCTCCTGGGAAATAGAAGGTAGTAAGTAAAACACACATTTTGATGAATAATATTAAGTGCTGAAGAGAATAAGATAAATGAGAATACTTTGACTATATAGTTTTCTCTTTAATTATTTGACTACCCAATTGTCAATCAGAACAGGTTGTTTGAAAGGACTTGTAGGGATAGACCTTTCTAAGTGGCTTGCACATCCTATAAATACGTACAGCCGCACATGTGACCCGGCCGTCAGTCTCTGAAAAAGCTGAAAATTTGATATCAGTCACTCCTCTTCCCCTTCCCTTGAATTTCAGGCCATATAGTTTTAGTAGTTCCATCTCTCCGGCAATGCTAGCTACTGATTTTTCCACCAGTACCTATAATAAACTACAGATTCTGGGCTTTAGAGGCACATGCTGCTTTCCAACTACAGTTGCACCTATGTCTTGAGTCTTGAGTAGACACTTGAGCAAACAAAGCCTCCGACACCACAGCTTCGCTCCTTGACATGCACAGCTCTGAAGCTACCAGTACCTTGAGTGACTGCTGCATCAGGCACACCTTGAACAAGGTTATTGTAAAAACCTCTCCAACTCTGCCCAAACTCGCTGATTTCTTGCCTAGTAGTTATCTCGTAACAAAAGCTGTGATAAATGGACCTATAATGGACCACATACTCTTCGAGGTGAGGAGCATATTTTTCCTTCTACACTATTCACAGACATCATCTCTTTCTTACAGTAGAGCAAAAACAATCTGCTGCAAGTGGAGCATTTTGGAAGTCACGGAGTAGAGTAGTAACTACGAGAAGTGTGTTCGATGAATTTGCAATACATAAGGGAAGGAAGATAGTCAGCAAGTAACTGCAAATATGACCAGCACCAGGAAGTACTGTGTAAGCCCGGGAGTGTAAGACTACGTTCCTGAGAAGCTAATCTCTGAGACGGCATCTATGTTCAAGTAAAATGCTAAGAATGAGGAGAAGCCACCAGGTTGAGTGTGAAGGAGGGTGTTTCTCCAGAGAGCTCTGCACATAAAAAACTCTGAGATGTGAAATATTTGCACCTTCAAAGTGGCCAAAGGAACAGAAAATATCCCTGAGAGTAGCGGGGGCCAATTCTTGTGGGTTACTGCATCAGCATTTAGGTATTTTCAACTTTATCTGAACAGTAGTAGCCAACCTCCAGCTCCTGGTCAATCATGTGACTTACTCTTTTACTTCATCCAGACGTCTTTGAACTCCAAGCCTGGATCAAATTAAAATCTGCCTCCTCTCATCCTTCTCCTCAGGAAAGGGAAAGTAGAGTGGGTGCGAGCGCTTGTCTTCCCAACTTGTGATTTTTGAGTCCTTTATCCATCTCTTCACTCCTCTTCACTCAGTTCTTGTTCCTCCCCAGCGGGATGTTCCAAATCTTGTCTGTCTTCTGTAAGCTTCTATTCCCTCCCTTCCCCAGATGGTTTGCTTCCACACAAGCTGGGCCACTACACAGGAAGTTCTCAGTGTCGTACCCCCCTCTGAACACAAACGCGCAGCCTCTTTCCACAAAGACGTCCTCGCTTCCATTCATGGCTCTAGGGCCATTTTCCCAACTTAGCACCTCCTTTTCCTCTTTTATTTTTTGACCATTTTCTCGCTGCTTGTTCATCATTTATTCATTTAGTCTTCTGAGCCTTTAGTCTTCCTACCACGCTCTATTCTGCTTCTATGTGGTATACAAAACTCCTTTGTGTCCCACATCACACTAGCATAGAATAATCTATCAGTTCCCCCTAATGGACCACATACTCTTCAAGGTGATGAACATATTTTCTACCTTCTGCTCTGTTCACAGACATCAGCTCTTTCTCACAGTAGAACAAAAGGCTTAGGCCTTTCTGGAGCAGGACACTCATCCCATATATGCTTTTGAGGTTTTATAGGAACAAATAAAACAAGAAACAAAGAGGGTAAAATGTTCTCTGTGTCCAGCAGGGAAGATATATTTAGGTAGCAATGAGAATCATATAGTTCTTTGAAGGCATGCTAAACTCGGGGGTCCCCTGCTACTCTGTTCCAGCTGGGAGGCTGGGATGAAGAGCATCTGGGGAGAAATGTGGAAATTGTGGGACACAGACAAGGTTCTGGGGTACTACCTATGAGACTTGGGTACCCATGCCAAAGGTCCTGTATTCAAGAACCAAGTAACTCCCCCCACACAAAATGGGAACTAGGGAGAATCAGAAACTTGGTCAGGTTTGGGGATACTAAGAAGTAACATGTCTCTAATATCAAAAAGGAATGAAAAAAGAGGGGGAAAAGGCACATTTCCCACTCATGGGGCATCTACGCACCATTAAGACACATATGAAGGAGGATTCACTCAGTTCCGGAATCTGGGGTGTGTGTCATTTATCTGAGTCTGGAATAAGGGGGGAGGGGATATCTGATTTTCCTACAGGGCACCCTTTGCTTGGCTAGAGGTGTAGCTGCCATGTAGTCAGAGTGCCTGTGCCACCTCTATCTAAACCCTCCCCTACACTGCTGTCCGTGATGCTGGAGGGACGTGCCCAGTGCCAGACAGCCCCACTCTGGGCAAGTTCACCCACACAGACCACGGGTCACCTGGGGATCAGTTCACATCAATGTGTAAACTGGCAGTAGCCCCGGCACTCGCCACATCACACATCCTCACGGCACTGGAAGGCACATGTCCTCTTTCTGCCTCTACTTCTCCTTCATCGCTAGTACGTGTTGAGCTACCATATTATTCCCAACTTAGAGTTACGATAACTTGAGTCACCCTAAGATTAAGAGTCTCATCCAAGGTTACACAGCTAATGTTAAACTGGGACTCAAAATTTTATTACTATTTTTTTTGTTTTTTTTAAAGATTTATTTACTTATGCACACAAGAGCTGGGGTACAGGCCAGAGTCACGGGAGGTGAGAGGATTTACCAGACAGAGTGGGGAGCAGAATAGGCAGACCGACTGAAATATACTGCTGAGGGCAGCAGCGGGCAAGGCAGGAGAGGTCTGCCACGCCATATGGATCCCCTCCCTGGCCGGCAGCAGGGATCGAACTCGCGCTGCAGTGGCTGCGGTTTGCTTCATAGTGTGTTGCTTAACCCACTGCGCCACCAGGGAGGCCCCTATTACTATTTTTTTAAGACGGTTTCTGCTTCCTCTGATAGTGCCAGGGATCTAGTAGGTTCTCCATGTAAGGACCATTCATATGCAGAACACCACAGTCAAATATTGGTTATATGGTTCAGTCTGATACATGTTTGGTGGCCGTGGTGGTGGATATGGTGGTCTTTCCAGTTAATAAACAAATGTTGCTTGCTAATGTTAGGGTTTCAACTAGAGAAGAAATGTAGGCTGATTTTGCAGTAGGTTTGGATTTTTCTTATAGTCTGTAAGTACTGTTATGGTTGTTTTTCTCATGACAGAGTTCAGTTAATCCGAGAGGACAGGTAAATGTTGGGGAGAAAGCCAAGGAGAGATGGAGGAGACAGCTTGGGCAGCGTGTAGGGGTTGGGGGTGGGGGCAGGAGAACAGAGGAGAGGCCATGGCTGACAGGCCCTGGGCTGAGTAATGGGTCGGGGCTGCGAATGAGGCACTGTTTACAAAGGAAAGGAATTCACCACCTCAACTCAAAGACCCAGCTTCTCAATGTTTTACCTCACCACCCATAGAGGTAAAAATTTCCATCTGTGTGCATCCAAACAGACCCCCAGTCTGCTCTCATGCTCAAGTTTTAGCAACACAAAAAAATTGGTTCTGGTCAAAGTGAGCTAAGGTGAGCGAACCCTAGATCATGGGGTTTTAATAATGAAAGGAGTTGTTTTCCAAATTTTTTTCTTAAATTTCATCTCTTTTCAGTAGAGCTTCTGTTTCTCCTGGTCTATTTTCTTTGGAATCGTTTGCCTTCGCCGGCAACGCAGAGACCCCCACAGGCGCGAACACAGGCCACTTTGTCTGCGTCCGGTCCACTGCGATTACAGGGACAGGGCCCTGTCTCCAAGAGGCGTTGGGTGGGCCACAGATAAGCAGCGAGACCACCAGCCGGGCTTGGCCTCGTTCTCCCAGGCACTCTGACTAGGAAAGAGGCCTAGAGCATCTGCTCAAGAATGTTTTATATTCCCATGATGTGGAAAAGATGTTACATGAAAACAAGAGAAACGAAAGTCATTCCACAGAGCTGAGGGCACGGTTGTGAGCAAGTGGGCCGTGTTGAGGGTGTTATTGGTTCTCCGGGACACGCTTTCAGCCATAGTTCAAGCTGAGCGTAAGTGGAGGGTTTTAACTGTGGGGCAGCCATGCGTGGCAGGTCATTGTGAACGAACCTACTTGCTCCTCGCTGTCATTTCTAGGACAGGACTGTGGACGGCTGGAGCTGCTGCCCCGGGCCCTGACAGCTCACACAGTAGCTCACCAGAGGTCTTGCCTCCTCCTGTGGCACTGCTCCCTCGTGCTGTACGGTGTTGTGGGCCTGCTTTGTGTGTGTGTGGGGGGGGGGCTTCGGGGACGTTAGGCAGACGTCTGTGTGGATACTTGCAGACAAGATGCCAGATTCTCCTGACTTTAGGCCAAGGGTAGAGGCCATGAATTGCTTCTCCTAGACAAGAGAACACTTAGCAACTGGGCCCTCAACTCACCAGCAGCTCACAGAGGCAGGCCCTCCCTCAGCTCCAGCTGAGTGCTACCATCCCACAGTCCTTGGGTCGGGGGAGCATCCACCCAGGTCTAAGCCCGTTGAGTCAAACTCTGCCTCTGGGACAGGGTATCACTTGGAGCGAAAGAAACCGTCACAATTTCATTGGCCTTTTTGACTTGGAGTTGTTTCAAGCCCTGCACACTTTGAAACATGCAATTAAACCCCCAGCCCTCATCCCAACCGGCCTTCTCCTCCTCCCCCTCCCCTGGCCAGCTGCCCCTCCTCCTGCCCAGCCCCTCCAGCAGCCCAGCCTCCCCTCCCCCTCCCCCTCTCCCCTCCTCTCCCCACCGCAGAGACTGCTTCCCATAATGAGAGCAGCGGCCTGCTCAAGTTCTGTTTAAAATTCCTGTTTCTTATCTTATTTACTGATGGATGGGAACGTGACTGCACAGACCTTCCTCCCGGATCTCCCTGGTCCCCGGGCGGGGTGAATCATCTGACTGGGGACAGAGACAGCCGCTGGCCTGTTTGGTGCTGTGACTCCGGCAGGGGAAGGAGGAGGCCCGGGGTCTGCATTGTGCCCCCTGGAACCACCTGGTGGAGTCGCCCAGGGTGGCCTCTGCGCCTTTAAAATCCACAGGGGAGAAAGTTTTCTTTCTTTTTTTTTGTCAGCAAACTTCAGCTGATGACAAAAGGCATGCCTGCGGCTTTATTTTTTGACTACTTTTCTTCTGAAAACCAAGCTCCCTGGTTTTTCCGAGAGATAAATAAACAAATAAACTACCAACCAGATTCAGAGGGACTCTCTAAGAGATCCCATTTTGCAAAAAAAAAAATCAAGTGCTTCCCTACAGCCAGGCTGTTTTGCAGTGTTTTTTCTTTTTCTGCTTCCCCCACCCTTGGGTAGATTCTGAAAAGAAATCAGAGGCTGTAGGCTCGGCCTGTGGCTGGCTGTGGGGCTCCTTGGGTGGTCTGGGCCGACTTTATGATTTATTCAGCTAATGGGAAGGGAGCTTGACCCCCAGCGGCCACAGAAAGAGAGCTGCATGTGGGTTTAATGCTTTCACCACAAAAATGTCTGCTATGACTAAGCTCTGCTGCTGAAGTCAGTGTCTCAATGGCGCTAAAAAGGAACTTAGGCATTAAGTGTGCACTATTTACTATAGATGGCTCTTGGGATTAGGCCAAGGCGTTCGTGCTCAGTTTCAAAGAATAGCGTGGAAGCTGCTAGGAAAATTAGAACTGTGCAATTTATTTTTACCAGTCTCCCTGGTGAGTTACACTGGGAAGTATTTACCTCATAGGCATTTTTTCTCTCCCCTCACTAAAGAGTCATTTAGTAACAGTTTGTGCCTTTTATGGTGTTTGATAGTGGGGGTGTCCCCCGTTTTTTGTTTATTACTGCTGTGAATCACTGTGTTATTCTTCCTTCGTGTTCATTGGAAGCTATAAAAGAATACCTAATGTTGAAAGAAAAAGCCAGAGTGGAGGGGAGGGGGTGCTGTGGGCTGTGGAGAGCAGTTCTGCCACACACAGGCCTGCCGCTAGAGAGGCCCCTTTGATCCCCGCAAGGGTGAGGACCCCCTCCCTGACAGCAGCCTTATTGGTGCAAAGGAATGAACACATTTTGCTTCACGTGGATTCTTTCAGCCGGAGGGAAGGGGATGGATGGAGTGGGGAGGAGGGAGACAAGGAGATGTGTTTATAATTTTGACTAAGATGGATGATCTTTGCAGCTAGTATAATACCTGCTATTCAAGTGCCAGCAGGTTTGCTTCTGGTGGATGCATGAATGTGAAGATGGAGGGGAGGATGGCAGCCTGGGTTCCTGGGCCCAGAGCAGATGCTGGTTCCCAAGTGTGCCTCCAGGGTATGGAGTTTCAAGGTCCAAGTCATTAGCTTTCCTGCATCCAACTTCTGAGTCCCACTTTACTTAGCAGCTGGGAGACTGTGGCTGAAATGAACTGCATGTGACTCATCTTAATTCTCTGCCAACTGAGTTCATTGCTGCAGGACATTGGGGGACCCGTCCTGCGCTCCCTGCCTGAGTACTGAGATGCCATTTTCAGTTTCTGTTACCACCTTGTCCTTGTAAAAGGATTTCCCCGGGATCCCTGAAAATCAATGCATTTCATGAAGTAAGGTTAACAGAGACACTTCAGGGCTGCGGTTGGTTCCCAAAAGAGCTTTAGTTTTAGTGTTGTTATATATGTACCACAGGCCTTGGTGAGCCCAGATACATTCTGCTGGGCAGGGCTTCACTTTCCCATGGATGACAGGGAGTGAGTTCTCCAGCCTGCCATGGCCGGGTTGGTGGTTGCGCTGCAGAGGGGAGCAGGGCTAGTGGAAAGTGACTACTTGACCTTTCATTTTCCAGGGGCTGAGAAGACAGGAGGGTCCAGAAAATCACTCTCTAAATCATTCAGTAATCCCTGCAGGTGGAGTAAAGGGTTTTTTCAAACTCTCTCTGCCTGTCTCTGCTCTCCTTTCCTGCAGCTTACAGAGTCAAAGGGACAGGGCCTCTTTCCCCAAATGCTGACACCATAGCCAGAGGCACCTACTGAGGATAAATACCTCATTTAAAACTGAACAAGCACTGTTCTTTCCTGCATTAGATCCTGCCACAGAAAGAGGGCACTGGTGAAATCTGCCTAGTCGCTCATTTATGTAATAATAATATTGGTTTAGAGCAACAGGGCATGGTCATGGGACAGATAGATAGGTTGGGGTGCTGGGTGCAGGGCCCACAGAGCTCTCTATCTCTGCATCTCTTCTGTGAGGTTAATATTCTCTCAAAATAAAGGGATTTAAAAAAGCACGGCCATTATTGTCCAAAGACTGACTTCATTTCTGGCCTGGATGAATAGCCTCCCCCCTCCCCGCCAACATCTCAGTCATTCCTACAGCTGTTTAGAGAGTACTTGTGCATGGGGCTGCAGTACATCCCAACTCGGATTCTCACGCAGATGGGTCTGCACCACGTGAACTGCTAAGAAACTCAGCTTAGACGGGTCCTGGGTCCCCTACGGAACTGCTCTGTGTGAGAGAAGAAGAAACCTCATCGCAGGATTCAGGAACTGAGCACAAATGAGCACAGCACAATGCATGGGCCAAGGAGCCCGCTCAGGCCTCACTGTCCAATGTCTCACTGAGGTAACACCGGCACCACATGGTGCGAGCCTAGTGTTCAGGATGGCCCCCGCATGGCCGGCCAGGTGGACTGTCCAGTCCTCAGTGCTGTGTCGGGTGCATTCATGCTCCCTAAATATTTTCCCACCGGACAGAAGCGCAACACACATCTCACATGAGCCAGAGTCGCTGCTGTGACGTCATGGTGGGTTGGCTGTGACAGTCCAGTTAGCTCGGGGGACTGTAGTTTTTGCCCTTTTGTCCTTTTTTGGCCCAGATCAAAAAGCCAGGATGGAGAATGAGAGAGGGAAGAAACCTTGGTGCACAGAACTGCCTTGTAGGACTGGTACAGCCCCAGAAGGTTGTGGGCATTGCGGGTCTATCTTGGGGGAGTGGGGGAGAGAGGGAGACCAAGAGGAAGAGAGAAAAAGGGAGGGAGGGGGGAG
>JAGFMF010011634.1:3971863-4025032 GCA_019455555.1 Galemys pyrenaicus
GAGAGAGAGAGAGAGAGAGAGAGAGAGAGAGAGAGAGAGAGAGAGGGAGAGAGAGAGAAATGTGAGAAGAGCTGAAAGGGAATGGGGATAATGAGGAGCAAAGGAATCTTTTGCTCTGGTGTGGGTTTCCCACCCTCATTGCCCCGTCCCCCCCAGCGCCCGCCTGGCAGATGGATCTCGGCAGAGCCCGGCCTGTCTGCATCTGTGCTTCTGGCACACAGGTGTTTCAGCTTTATTCCATCAGGAAGCAGCTTTTCCCCCTTCTTTTGCAGGGGAGGGAGTTTTGGGGAGGTGGGAACACCCACGATTGTTTCTCAGAATAAGGAGGCAGGGGTGGGGGAGGGAGCGCAGCCCACCCACCGCTGCTAGATTCGGTCCCCTTCCTGTGGGTCAGCCTCCTTCTGCAAGGTGTAAATCAGAGGGCAGATGCAGGATCTGGGAAGTTTTCCAGATGCACGTTGCACAAAGGCCCGTGTGTTCTCATTGTGCGGAAATACATGCCATCGAGCAGGCCCGGGACAGCGGCCCGCGTTGGACACGTAGGGCTCCGCGCTGCACGTCTTCCGCTGTGCAGGAATGGAGGAGTGATCTCGCAGACGCCGGGAAGCGCTCGCGAGCCAACGGAGTGGACAGTGAAGAAAAGCCGCCTTGTCCCTCGGTGGAGGCTGCAGACAGGCCTGATGGGCTGTTCCAGAAGCCCGGTGCCAGACCGCGCCTGCCAGATGTGCCTCCCTCCAGACTCCGGCGGCTCCACGCAGGCAGGCCGCAGGGGCTCGGTCCGGCCCACAGGGCAGACTGCTCCCGCCGGCCAGCCAGGGCCCTCACACGCCTCAGCCCGCCGCACCTAGGCAGTGAAGCCACGGGGTACCTTCTCCTCCCTCTGCAGCTTGCTCAAATGAATTTTCCGGGTAGAATCTGAGAGTAAATTGTTTTCTCGAGGCTGAATCATATGCCGGGAGGTTACATTAACTTCCAGATCATTTGGTGACATTTGGGTATTTCCTGCCCCAGTCTGGAACTAATATTGCATCCAGAAATCTCTTCAGGGAGGATTTGTGCATAAGGGACATCCATTTCCAGTTGTGTTAACTTCTCTCTATTCAAATTCTGTCTTTTTTCTTTCAGCAGGGTGGTTTCCTCCTTTTGTTCAGTGACAGCAAGGTCTGCACACTGCTTCCTCTAGCTGCCATCAGATTCTCTGTTGCAACTCCATATTCTTCCGGAAATTGCTTTCTGGAAGCTTCTTTAAACTTTTTATTCTTACTTATCCTCATTACGTGGGGGTAAAATGACTGCTCTGTGAAAACTTACTGATTCCACTCAGTCTTCAGAATTACTCTTTTCTTTTTAATAACATAGCTATTTTCTTGTTTGTTTCCCTTAGTTAATGATTCTACTTTTCTGCCATTTGTAACACGTCATCTTAGTTCCTGTTAGGAAGATGTTAGCATGCATGCAAAACACAAGCAATTAGTGAGAGGATGGAAAATAAAGACTGACAGGGCAGCAGTCTGGCTCAGGTTCCTGGCCATATTGCCCCTATCCCCAAGATTCCAGAAATAACCAACAACAGGATTGAAAATTATGAAAACTGCATCCTTCAGAATCCAGTTGAAGACATAATTCAACTGGAAATTATATCAGTTTTCCTGGCTGATTTTCCTATCCTGTTTGCAGTGCTGTTTTCTAGTTTCCCTTAAAACCACTAAATAAACTCCAGACATATAACTCTATTAAGAAAGTAAATTTTTTATCCACCTGTTAATTGAACGCAACTGTTCAGGAGGTTGAGATCTGAAAAGCTTGGCCCCACCCTGCTTTCTAAAGCCAGCACTAACGGCCAAGAACTGATATATTAACACGAACTGCTTTTTGTTCCTTCTGAACTTTTAGTTGATATCTTTAAAAAAATTGTACCCTTTTCCACAAAAAAAAAAACCCACTTTTTTCTTCTAAGCAAAAGTAACTATACCACTTTGCACCAAAATTAAAAACTTGCTTTTAAATTACTGCATTAAAACATTCATTTGAAGGGCTGTAGCCGCTCCTGTGTTCATTGCACTATTTATGATAGTCAAGTCAGGGAAACAACCTAAATGCCCAACAACAGCTGCGGGGACAAAGGTGTGTATATGGATAGTTGTGTACACAGGTAATATATAGAACGGAATACTACTATGTCAGGATGAGATGTTGCTATTTAAAACAACATGGCTAGAACTAGAGGGGATTATGCTAAATGAAACTGATAGAGGGAGGAAGGATAAATAGCAGATGATTCCACTCCTATGTGGAGTATAAAGAAACAAAACTAAGGGACAAAAGTAAACCAAGACAAACCCTAGAAATATGACTGCAGACCTGAGGCTACCAGAGCCTCAGTTTTACAGAGCAGTGGAGCACCCCTGGGGAAGAGGGAGCCCAGCGGGCTGAGGTGGACTCTGGTGGAGGGTTATTGATGCCTCGGTGGGGGTGTAGTGTGACCTTCAGATACCTCTAAAACATATACAATGTTATAGGTGATTTAAATAGAAAACTAAGCCTATAATTTAGTATAAGAATAAAACAAATGGTAGCATCAGTGACTTTTTATTCTTCACCAAGGTCTAAGGTAGCATGAGACAGCAGATACTTTAACTCACAGTTACAGTCCAAATAAAAGGTACTAACGCTGAGTAGGCTTGGGGAGCTGAAAAGAAAATAGCATTCCAGTGGGATGAACTTTATGACAGTCCAAAAAAACAATTTGAAACTGTAATGAATTTTATAGTTCCTATAAAATTCCTATAAAATTTTATGATTTTATAATTATATATGGATTTTATAGTTCATATAAAAACTATATGAATTTTTAAAAAACAATTCAAAGCTATCTTAATATTTATAATTTGTAAATAAGTCCAGTTATATTATAGTCTATAACTTAACAGAAAAATAAAGGTACATAATTTTTACACTTATTTAATAGACTCTAATAGTCTGGGTTGAAGGTATACGGAGTAGTCTTCCACGTATGACTGCTTTCAGACCCAGTTACCGACTTATCACTGCCTATAAAATGATTTACAAAAGAAGAATGTGGACCTGCTCATGTAGGCACTTGCGAGTGCAGTTCGGCAGTATTAGTGATGTGAAAGTGAGTCACCAGGTTCAAGGTAGCTAGTAACTAATAATTCTAAAGAATGCATCGAACAGAGGCTTTGGGGTTAGAGTTGAACTCTTGGCTCTGTAGCAGGGCAGAGTGATCTTGAACTAGTTACTGAAATTTTCTGAATCTCATCTGTAAAATGGGGTGCTGGTGCTACCAATCTCAGAAGGAAATGAATATGCAGCAATGTAGCTTTCACTTTGCAGTATCATTCGTTTTTAGTGATACTGATTCTTCATAGCACTTCGTGTCCTCGCAAGCCAACCCTTACCCCTTTCTCCTTGTCCATGGAGATATGAAAATAGCGATGAAGGGTGCAACAGAAAGAGTAACGTGGGTGACAGAAGGGATGCCTGAAATCCCAGGAAACTGGGCTGGGAGGGACCTGGGATATTATTAGTCTGACCTCCTGGTTTTGCAAATCCAAAAGTGTGGAACCTGAACGCAAGGGGACACTGGAACTCAGGATGCTTGGTTCTGCTATTTCAGCCCATCTCTTCATTTCAGCTTTGTATACGGAGCACCCCAGCTGCAGCTACACTGGCCCTCTCCTCCTCCTCCTGTACTGACCCATTCGTATTTCCCCATTGCATGGCTGGGACATGACCAGACAAAGCCGGGGAGAAATTGAACTATTTAGTTAATTTCACATATTTATTAAATTAGTGAATTTCGACCAACATGAGTGCTTTCTTATCGCTAGCTTGTTGAGGAAAATACATTTGCATTGGCATGTAATTTTTCCAAATTGGGTACTTTTTATTTATGTATGCGGAATTCTGAATCATGTTGTATATTTTCATTAAACAGTGTCAATGTAAATATGGGCGTCCATTTAAAATATAATTGAGGCACGAAATTGCAAGCAGTAAAGTTATACACAAGACCCATCTGAAATTTTTAAGAGCGTATTACCATTCTTTCATCATTGATGCTTTGTCCCAGCTATTACGTGAAGTTCAAGGCTTTCAGCAATCCTTAGAACAGTGACTAAAATAGTACACGCACTTCTGAGTTCCTTCCCCAGTCATTGTGAATCGTGTTGATGGGAGTGATTTACAGTTATGTCTTCATTTGTTGTCCAACCAGCTTTCTGGCGTAATTCTGTCATCAGTCGGGCTGAAGGTTTATTATTTCTCGGGACTCCTCCTCTCTCTGTCAACCAATATTTGTCACTGCTCTGTGTGACAGGTCACTCTCAGGGTGCCTTTCAGACTTTTGCTTCATTGTGTGTCTTTTCTTTCCCATCACTTAAGCTCTTCCCAGAGGTTTCCCTACTCGTGGATGAAGATTTCATTTGCTGTGGTTTCTTTCTCTTTTTTTCCACCACGACATCCTCTGTGCCATCATGCAGACAAGCTGCAATTTTTATTTGAAAGCTGTCAAAATGGGAGTGGGAGTTCCTCAGAAGAGGAACTTCAGTGTCTCTCTATTTTCTCTTTAAAATTTTTCCCTATTTAATAACCTGGGCCACCATTTGGGAGACGCGTATTTTTTAAGCTGGGTGAGGACTGCAGTGTGCCTGGTTATGCTGGGTGCCACGCTAAGCTCGCCGATCTGATTTAATCCTTACAACGACCTCAAAGATAAAAGCCAATGCTCGCCTCTTTTATAGATCCAAGATAAGCTAAGCTTCCATCAGTGACATTGCTCAGGGAATTTAAACATTAGTAGGTGGCACATATCAAAAATATTAGCAACAACAAATGTTGGCGGGGATGTGGAGGAAAAGGAACTCTCTTACACAGCTGGGTGGGAATGCAAGCTGGTCCAACCATTATGGAAAGCAGTATGGCAGTTCCTCAAACTACTAAAAATGGAACTTCCATAGGATCCAGCAATCCCACTCCTAGGAATATACCCAAAGGACACAAAAACACTGATTCAAAAGAATACCTGCACCCCTATGTTTATAGCAGCACTCCTTACAATAGGTAAGACCTGGAAACAACCTAAATGCCCAAAAACATATGATTGGATCAGGAAGCTGTGGTCCATATACATGATGGAATACTATTTGGCCATCAAAAAAGATCAACTAGACTCATTCATAGGACCATGGATGGAGCTGGAAGGGATTATGCTCAATGAAGTAAGTTAAAAGGCAAAAGAAAAATACCAGATGGTTCTTCCCCTAGGAGGAATATAAGGGAACCAAATAAGGATCAAGGAAAAGAATAATAATAAAAAAAACACAACAGAAACAAAAAGACAAGGACAAATTGGGGACACTTGGTGGAGAGGGGGGAGGGAGAGGGTCGAAGGCAGATAAGAGCACAAGGGACTGAGGTGATGGTGCACTGGTGAAATGGTGATGGGGAATCCATGTGGATTACAATTGATGTCAAATATATATAAATAAAGAAAAAAAATTAGTAGGTGACAGAGCAGGATCTGGAACCTTCTATATGACCCCCAGCAATGCTCTGAACCAGCATTAAAGGTGCTTCCTGTTGGTTCACCTTAGCTGTGAGGGGTGTGTGTGGGGGGGGTGGGGAGTGGGAGGTTAGGGGGATATACACTTGAGTTATGACGCAAGTGGTTTCCCTAAGTGGTTTCTTAGGAAAAGTGTTATTGCAGATAGTTATATTCTACAGTGGTGTATCTCTGTAAACAATCTGAAGGAATCTGAACTTCAGAAGTTTTCCAAAATGTTACATCGGAAGTTATTTAGACACACACACACACATTTAAATATGTATTTAAATATTTTAAATAAATTAACATGAATGCATAGTGTATACATATATATTCAGTTCCCTGTGCTTTAATAAAATTTATATAGAGTTCCTGTTGTATCAGTCATCTCATGTAAGTAAGTATACATGGCGAGCCTAATTTTAAACAAAAGGCATCTTTTCAAGCAAAGGACTCCAAGTAACGAGTGCCAACATTTTCCTTACCACTTACCATATCTATTCTTGAGTACCCTGCTGCTGAAGGCCTCTAAACTGCTAAATTCTAGCTGTTAAATGACAATGCATGAAATCCACGGGATTCAGGAACTGAACAAATGGAAGCAGAATCCGCCAGGCATCTGGGGCTGAGAGGCGCCCCAGGCAGGTGCTGCTGTCTCGTAGCCTAGACACTTGCTAAGGAACCTGTGTTTTCATGTCTCCACCACGGCACTGCGATTCACCTTTCGCCCAAGGCTGTAGGTCAGTGTCCCCCTTCGCCCGTTTCCAGTGCTCACAGCATTGAGGACTCAGGCCACTGAGGGCTGGCTCTCGTGAGGCTGACACAAAATCTCCAAGTGGAAGTCGGCTCTTGCCGGACTTGGGGCTCGCTGGGCATAGCCCGCAGACTGGAGCTGTGGGGCTCCGCTCTGTGCGGTTGGAAAACCAACACTCAATCGCCACCTTGCTGACTCTTTGTAACCAGAAGTGCAAGGAGCACAGACCGGAGCTCTCTTTCTCCTTGACGTGGTTCCTTTTATGAACAGCATCGAGAAAGGCGCCGGGCAACGTGCCTGCATGCATTATTCTGCCGACTCAGTTCCTACTGACTCTTTCACGAGAAACAAGGACACATTTTTTTAAAGAGCTGCACTGAAGGTCTCCCTTCTCTTCCTTGTGTGGGACAATGAGCACGTAGAGATGGGCGTTCAGAAAGCGAGCACAAGGAGGGGGGCTGGGGATGGATGCTCCTCCGGAGAGTCCTCAGAAAGCTGTTCCTTATAAATAGAGCAGTTGCTGTTATGAAGCACAAAACCACATTATTCCTTTCTTTAGTTCTGAATGGAGTTGGTTAAGCTTTCAGCGTAAATGTGAAAAAGGCAAGAGAAAGGAGAACATATCCTTGTTAAGTGACTCAATAAAAGAAATTGGGGCGGACAGTGGCACCAGTTATAAAATGTGTAGAATTCATTAATGAGAGGATGTGGTTTTAATTAATTTCTGAACTATCACCGAAAAGGAAGTTCACCAAAAGAATAAAATTAGAGCAAATTGAATGTGCAACCTCTCAGCATCGGGGAAATTCATAGCAACATCATCACCTCCTTTCAATAACCAGGGGGAAAAGTATTCCAAGTATCAGCCTTCATTAGTCATTTCTAACAATCTAATTTCTCTTGCGCTTACAGTTTCTGTCCTGAAAGATGCAAAGAGAAGGGCTGGATCCCAATTATCAAGCTCTTGCAGTTACCTATCTCTGTTGAATTTCTTAATGATTTATGCATGAAGATACTCCAGGCAAAAGCACACTTCATTATTGGTGTTCATGCACTCATCTTTCCTGATTACAAGACAGCCAGATGCAGTTTCTCTGAGCATGGCATTCTGGGGGAAACTGTGTTTGAGCTCCTTTGGCCCTTAGCACAAAATCGAAGTTAGGGAAAGCTCAGGCAACTTGTTCACCACTCCTGTCCATTTTGATCTCCCCTCTGCTTCCTGTGTGGCATTCAGAAGGGTAGCTTGCATGTGAAATCACCTCCTCACTCTCCCTTACACACTATTTCACAATTGGGAAGGGTAGAAAGTACAGAGAAAAAAAAGTGGCCAAAGTCAGAGAGATGAGACTCTGGTTTCCAATTTAATTTGAAATGTGTGCTCTCTTTTCTCAAAGCTTCATTCATGATTACAGTGGCCCATTTATGAGCCTCTAAAGACTCCATCTGAGGGTATGGAGTGGGGTGTCCATGAGTTTAGAAATGGTACCTGATGGGTTATTCACTTTTATAGACTTTATAGGTAATGGACAAGTTCTTAATAAAGTTACCTGGATAAATAATTTCAATAACATAGATTTCAAGTGAATTCCTAATGTTTCAAAATGATTTTTGTATTACATTTTGCTCATTAGATTTCAAAGTTAAACATATTCTAACTATTCCTAATCATATGCATAGTGGAAGTGGGTTTTCTGCAGTGCGTGTATGTGAGTTTAAGTCTTACATTTTTAGAGAAGAGAATTATGTGTTTTTAGTATGAGATTCCACGCATGAGAGAGAAGACTATTTGGTGGTAGTAGTGGGTGAAAAAGGATCATTTAATTTGCTATTCAGTAGTTTGTTAGATGTGACTGGGGACATGTATACAAAAATCTGATGTAATAGTTTCTGGTATGGTATGGGAATAAATTTGCAGGTCTGCAAAATGGAGGCAGTATTAATGTTTACTCTGGGAGGTACTGTGAGGACTGCGTGAAATACACGCCATTGTCATCATGTCGTAGTTGGAGCCGTGGAAAAGCACCATTTCTAACACAAAGTAGTTGCTGAATTAACGCTAGTCGCTGCTACTTTTATTATTACTGCAGAGAGTAAATGTCCATGAGAATCATGTCGCAAGAGTAAGTATTTTCTGGCAAAATGAGGAGGGGAACCAGGACAGAATCTGAAGAACCCAGTAACTGAGCTGGCGATGTCTGGTGACTCGGATCAGGGAAACTGAGCACGTTGTTGGACCTGTTTCTAATGGGCTGGAAAAGTAGGCGCTTTCTGTATTCAGGAGCGACCATCAGGTTTCACAGTTACACGGTACGAGGACAGGACGGTCTGGGAGAGCTGAAGTATGGAGGTCTAGTGGGAAGCAAAGAGTAGGGTTTTCATTCTCCAGAGAGCCAGGAGCCAGGAGAAAGCCAAGACTGAGCCAGGCAGTGGAAAGAAATTCCATTTCCACCTTGGAAGCTGAACAAGTGAAAAATGATCACCATATGAACCATTGTAGGCGATGAAGCAACTCTTTCCTGGAAAGCGAGATAACAAGGAAACCGAGTCCTTGACTGTTCCCAGAAAATACCTGGCATGTAGAAATATGTTGATTGAATATGATTGAATCATCAACTGACTGACAGATTGACTGGATGAATGAATTGCCATCAGCTCAGGAGCATGGTTTTCAGAGATTAGCTCACCCTTTTTTGCTCCTTTTTTGCCCCATGTGGAGACAACAAGGAGTTTCCATGATAAAAGGCAACAGGGCATCTGGACGAGATAGTACATTTACTCCAGTGCACACTTGGAGGATGCCCTTTCTCTCCGCAGCACGAACGTGCACAGTCCCCAGCCTGGTAGCCAAAAGTCCCCTGTCCTTGCCCTGTTCGTCCTCGCTCCGTTCCTCTTTACCCCTTCTTTCAGACAAAACCAGAAAACCAGGCAAAACACCTGAAATCAAGATGGAGGTAGACAACAGGTAAAGTCACAAATTCATTATCATAGTAAAAAACATGCCCACAAGCACCATGATAGACCCGGTCAAGGCCAATCTTGGAAGAAAATGGGGTGTACACACAGTTCCTAAAAAGCCCTGCCTTTTTCTCAAAATTTTGCCGATGCAGACCCTTTAGTTTCTCCTCTTCCTTAGTCCACTTCCATAAAAGTCCCTGCTTCTGCCCAATTCAGGAAGATGATCTTTATGACAGTAGTCCGCCATTTTCTCAGGCTTCCGATGAAACCTGATTACTTTCCATGAACTCTTTTTTCCCAAGTTTTGGCTTAGTGAGTTATGAGCAGCCAGACCCTAACTCCTATAGCAATGCTCTGTTTAGAAGACTGACCCTCTAGTGCTACATTTAGAGATTTCAAGCACAGAGCAGATTCCCCTGTATGTTGCAACATTCATTGATTCATTCATTCATTTGGGGGGGGCAGGCTTTTATGGAGCCTTCATACAGTGGCTACTGAAAAAAGACACACACAGATATTTCCATAGGCCATGTGCTGTGGAGGTGTGTGGCAGAGTTTTATTAGACATGCCCATGCAGAACAGGTAAACTAGGAAAGCAGTATGACAGATATCAAGGCATCAGAGAAGTGGAAAATACATGAGTCACAATATCCAGAGACATGTATTTCTCTATTGCTTGTTTTTCCTTTGGGTTTTGAAGAACGGGTGGGATTTGCATTGAATGAGAAGAGTGGGCAAGCATTTCCTTTGAGGGTGGTTATGCATAGCTTCCGTAGTCGTGGGTGTATGTGTAGTTGAAACACTGCATGGAAGGAACTGGTAGCGGCAGCTGCTAGTTGGATAAGAGAAGGTATGATTATTTGATGGAGACTTGTAGTTGAAGAGATTAGACTGTCTTTTGGGTATAAAAAATGAAAGATGTTTGGAATCAGAAAAGGACGATAATTTTCCCAATGTTTGAAATTATTACTTGAAGCAAGAGATGGGCAGGAAACACAAGAGCAAAAGCCCACTGATAAAATCAGGTCGAGTTATATGCCGAGGGCTTCTCCTGGTGCATTGGCCATAAGCCAGGGAAGAGTCAGCTGAATGAAATAAACAGCCCAGGTTTTGAACCATCTAAGATGCTGGCGGAAATCTGACAGCGGTGGTGAAAATATGGTCACACATAAGGTTTAAGAGGATGTGGTAGTAGAGAAAATGGTTGATAGATGTATGGCCAAAGATTATTGAGGCTTCAGTGGGGGGCATGGTGTGATGACACACATTTGTAGAGGTGTGAATTTATACCCCTCAAAGGCACATGGTGTTATAAACTGCTATCTCGATCAACATAATAAAAATATATCAATTAAGCTTTTAAAAGAAATAAAATGCATTATAGATTTTACAAAAAGAAGCTGTGCCATGGGTCCTAACACGTCAGGGGTGGGGAGCCCTGAACTTTGAATTAAGAGATAAATACGACACGAACTGTGTGTGGCACGAAGCAAATCACTTCACGTCTTGTGACCTGGGTTTCCTGATACATCCAGTGTGGAGACTGGATGGCTTTCCCCTGGGTCTCCTCAACTTCTGACATCCTGTGGCTCCGTGAAATAGCTCTGGCACCTGTTTCCAATCGAAGCTCTAACACGCGTTTCCTTATTCTTTAAACCTGCCTTTCTAGTAAGCTGCCACATTTATTACCGGGCTTGTAGTCATTTCCTTTTATTCTGAAGAGAATATATATTCCGTTTTTCAGCTCTAGCTTTTCTGTAGTAGAAGCTGACAGTGTTGAAAACATTTTGCAAGAGCAGCTGCGGAAGTCACCTCTGCGTTTTCGACATGGTGGTGAAGCAACACAGTTCGGCCTACCTGGGAGCGCCGGTCCTTGAGACAGTGGTTTCCCCACTTTGATGCGAATTCAAAGTGATGCCTTATACCACTGGAAGCTGTTTTAAGTTATCTGGAGCGGGAAGCACTGCCTGCAACAGCCCCTTATCCTGGACTTCATTATTTCTGCCTCGGGCTTCCTCAGCTCAGCCCCACCATTTTCGGGGAGGGCTCTTTGCGGGACCCAAATGATCTGTTCTTCATTACTCACTTGCTTCTTTTTCACTTCTTTTCTCTCTATTCTGCTACCACAGCGTTAACCACCATCACTATCAGTTATCCCAGTTAGCCCTTGCTTTCAGCCTGGCACCCAAGAGAAAGGAGGACTGACTTAGGGGAAAGGAACACCAGGTCTGAAGACATTCTGGCGGCCTGTGGGGCTGTGTGGGTGGGAAGGGGGATTCTGATCCTACTTTTCGGGGTGCGTGGCCCAGACAAAGGGCGGTGTGCTCCCCGAGGCACCACAGCTGGCGGCTGTCACGAGACTCACTAGGGGAGAGTCTTTCTGGAGATTCTGGATGTTGTGAGTCAGGGATTGAAACAAGCACTCATGGTAAAGCACCCCATCTGCACCTCACCCGGGGACCCCCCCCAAAGCCTGCACATGACCTGGTCCGTCCACACGTCATGCTGCAGAAGGACACGGAAACGTCCGGAGGTCATGGGAGGTGATGACCCAGATGGTGCACTCATCCGTCCAACCCATCTCTCCCTCCTCTTTGGTGCTTTGTTCTTTCCAGACTTCTCGTCCGTCCCAGGGCTTCCTCAGCGCTTCGTAACCCTTCCAGCTTGCTGTTCTGCCTTGCCGGGTAGCCCCCTTCTGAGACTAATACTTAGAGCATCAAAAGACAACTATGGCAGACACCAGCTGGCCAGGATGCTGGCTGGAAACAACCCAAACAGCAGGTCGGGAAGGTCCATTTCCTCCACCGCAGCCTCACTCGGGACTCGCGGCTCCGCCAACGGGACAGCCCAGGTGCCCTGCCTTCCCCTGCCGAGTCCCATCTCCAGCCTCAGCCAGGGGTGACAGATGAAATGGGTCCTGCAGCATCAGTTGAAAACACCAGTATAATATGATCATTAAGTCGCCACTTCATAATTTTATTTATTTAGCAGGTAGGGTTTCATCTCCTTCTCAGTCCCGCTGGAGAAGCGTCACAGTTGCTACTGAAACCCTGTTCAGGGGCCTTCAGACCTCAGTGTTCCGTGCGGTCAGGCCGGATTCGGCCGCTGGTGATGGGATTTTCTACCTGGGACTTGGCGTCTTAACAGCATTTCCACAAGGCAATGGATAAGCGGTTCATGACAGTTCTGTTTCGTATGTCTTATTTCACAGTACTGATGACAGATAGCGCTGTATAATGGATGGCACCTAATAGGAGAAGTGGGAAACAGAGTTAGACAACTTAGATGATTGCCTTGTTTGGATTCCACTGAGTAAGCTTGTTCTCGTCATTTGCATTTGGACTGCAGAATCCTCGTCTACCCTCTCTCCTATGGAAGGTCTGAGCTTGGATTAGACAGGAGAAAAAAATGTAAAATGAGAAAAAGGACCCCTCAAAATAAAAGGTCTTTTCATTTTGCTCTATAATGTCAGGGGAAAAATACATTTAAAAACAAAAGACAAAAGAAAAATACATACATTTAAAAACAAAAAAGATATACTACATTTAAAAACAAAAACGAGAGAAAGACAGGGAAAGTTATATTGGATTCAATTTTCAAATTAGATATCAAATTGAACACACGAATCAGACAGTACTTGGTGAGTACTGCTTAGGAAATAAAATCCCAACTTCCATGCAGCTCCCTCGATTTGATCCTTCTTTTTAAATTTTAGTTTTCCCTCTAGTTGGTGGGTGGGCTAACTAAATAGAGGCTTTTTACATGGCACTTTGCTACTTTCTAAACAGAGCTGCTAAGCATGTTCTCTGGTTTATATACAATGTTTGTTATTTTTTAAAGCAAAGCACCCTTATAAATACTGTATTTCAAAAGATGCAACAGCCTGCAGGAAATAATTATGTCAATTATTTTATATTTGCATTAATTTTCTATTATTTCTAATTTGTAGTTCCACATGCTTTTGAAATAACTATGAACAGGTCCTAAAAATTGTAATAACGCCCTTTAACAGATTTATTTATTTTCCCCCTCTAGACTAGAAGTTTGTGAAAATAGAAGAATCTGCTTTGTGTGTGTTAAATGTATTTTAAGATCTCATTGTTTAAGAAAGTTTCAGTTAATATGGAAAGCAGAAAAACAAAACTGCATGATTAATGTGGAATAAATAAAAACTCTCCTGGTTAGATAATAAAACAAAAAAGATTCATTTGCAACCTGGGACCCACATTTCTTACACAGAGTATATTGTTGCATGTTTATGGCCATCATACACACAAACAGTGGAAAGGCTTGCTCGCACCCAGATTCATAGTCCCACTTTAAAACTCTGACCATGGAGTTGTGGCTTCCAGAGGGGAAAAGAGAGGGGGAGAGGTAAGAAAGGGGTAGATTTGGGGGTGTGGGGGGGGAGAGAGCACAGTGGACTGTGGTAAAGGAAGATGGGTGCTTCTGTGGTGGGAGTGCTGTGATGACTGCATCTGAGGGGGTGAAATCCTGTACTGTCAAAACACTAGCAAAACAATGAAAACAGAAAAAGAAAGTTCTGCTTTAGGTGGCCAAACCAATGTGAACAACTAAGTGTCACGCGGAAAAAAATCACGTGTAACCATATTTTAAGAGATGTTAAACCTTGCTCATCTGCAGGGATGGTATGATCTTGCTATAAGATGCTTTTAGAACATTTGCGCCTAAACATCGATAGAGTTCACACCGTTCGCTGGGTTCTCAGGGGGCAGGAGAAGGTAGTGGGCCCTAGAGCCTTCCTGGAAGGAAGGTGGTCCAGAGAGCATCTGTCTCTGAAAAGTTCTATGTGAAACGGAAAACCTTCTTAGAGAACCTTGGTTTAAGTCTGAGAAAAATGTTTTTAATGAACGTTAAGGTTTAGATTATACACTAACTGGAATGGGTGTCATCACAGTTCAAATCATTTTGCTTTGACTTAGCAATAGGAATTATTAAAGCAACTTTACCCCATGACACACTGCTGTCCTGGAGTTTGAAGGCACTTTCACAAATCAGGTGTGTGCTCTCCACCTGTAAGAAGAGGGCTCTGGTTTGGCAGCACTGCCTGCAGAAGTGCCTATGTGGTCGCTTGTGGGCGTCATCCGCGCTGACGTCAGGCTCTAGCAAAGGAAAAGGAGAGCCTGAGTCAGCTTTTACAGAAGCAGTGTCCACAGGTCAGCCGACAAAAGCAGTGTCCACAGGTCAGCCGACAACCAGAATTCTGCCATGTTTTCAGAACACGCTTGAAGTGTTGTCTAATTCTCTCTTTTTTTAAAGATTTATTTTTTTATTCATATAAGAACTGGGGCACAGGCCAGAAGTGCGGGGGGTGAGAGGATCCACCAGAGACAGAGCCGGGAACAGAAGACAGACTGACTGAAACACACTGCTGAGGGGAGCAGCAGGCGAGGCAGGAGAGGTCTGCCACACCACGTGGGTCCCCTCCCTGGCCAGCGGCAGGGATCGAACTCGTGCTGCAGTGGCTGCGTTTTGCTTCATAGTGCGTTGCTTAACCCACTGCGCCACCAAGGAGGGGCATGAAGTGCTGTCTAATTCTAATTCTTGATGCCACTCTTGGGAACACATCGTAAAGATGAAGGCGAGCTAAAGGAAAACCGTGAATCAATGGAGTGAATTCTGCACTTGATGGGGGTAAAACACAAATAGTTCTACCGCTGCTGCTCAAAACCTGTGTAGCCTTAAGAGAAAGTCATTTCATCTTGCTGGGTCTCATTTGACACTGGATATCTATAAAACAGAGGGTGGACTTGATAAATAATTTATAAGAATCTTGTTCAATCTTAAAATTCAAACATATCTGGCAGGACATTTTGAGGTAATAACTGAGACTTCTTCGCCTTCCAGAATTCTTCTTGTTGCTCTCTCCTGCAGAGCCTTTAGCTTCCGTTATTAGGACAATGCTAGATACACTAAACAATGAAGTCATTTGAAATTTTATTGTTGTTTTTAAACTCATTTTAGCCATAATCATCTTGAAATTCAAGGCATTTGGTTGCAAGTGATGTGACCTGAGAGAATGTTCCAAAGCTTTTTTTAAATAAGAGAGTCCAACTTTAGAGTATAACTATTTAAATAATGAGGAATGATTTCAGAGCTATTCTTTACCAATAAGAGATGAAGCCAACTTTGAGGAGGGAGAAATAGAGGATGTGATAGGCCTTACATGGTGATGAATTCCTGAAAAAGCCCTTTGCCCAGCTCCTCTAACATGTGCCAGGAATGGGGAGGAGCAACACAAACCTCACATTCATCTTTAAAATAATTTATTTAGATGTACATATTTTATATCATTGTTCATTTTTTTACAATGTTTGCTTTCTTTTCTCAGGCGTAGTCCCCATAGAATTCCCCCCATCAATTCACCCGTGCACCATCACCATAGTCCCTTGTGTTCTTCCTGGTTTTTCCTCTCCTACCCTCTCCCCTGCAGAATGTCTCTGATTTATAGTTGCCTGTTTAATTTTGTTGTGTTGTGGTTTTTTACTGCTATTATTTTTTCCCTGATCCCGTGTTTGGTTCCCCTATATTTCTCCTGTTAGTGAAACCATCCAATTTATTTTTTTCCCTCTGACTTATTTCACTAGCATAATCCCTTCTAGCTCCATCCATGTTGCTGAGAATTACATTAATTTATCATTTTTGATTGCTGCATAGTATTCCAGAGAGAGAGTGTGTGCCACATTTCCTTGATCTAGTTGTCTATTTTTGGGCATTTGAGTTGTTTCTAAGTCTTACCTATTTTAACTAGTCTGCAATAAATATAGGGGTGTAGGTATTCTTTTGAATTAATGCTTTTGTTTCCTTTGGGTAGATTCCTAGGAGTGGGTTTGCTGGGTCATATGGTAGCTCCATTTTTAGTAGTCTGAGGAGCCTCCATACAGCTTTCCATAGTGGTTGGAGCAGTTCGCATTCCTATCAGCAGTGTAGGAGAGTTGCTTTTTCACCATATCTTCACCAACATTTTTTTTTTAAACATGTGGTGTTCTTACTGGTGTAAGGTGGTGTATCTTTGTGGTTTTGATATGCATTTCCCTGATCATGAAGGATATTGAACATTTTTTCATTTGCATTTCCTCTTTGGAGAAGTGTCTTTAACTTCTTCTGCCCATTTTTTTGACTGGATTGTTTACTTTTTTGTTGAGTCATGTGAGTCCTTTGTATATCTTTGTGATCAGACCCTTATCAGTTGTATGGAGCCCCAAAATTTTCTCCCAATCAGTAGGGTGTCTCTTTATTTTGGTTAATGACTCTTTTGCTGTACAGAAGCTTTTTAGTTTGATGGAACCCCAGCTGTTTATTGTTTCCTTCACTTTTTTTGCTTTGGGGTTGAGTCTTTAAAGATGCTACTGAGATGTATGTCTTGTAGTGTTTCACTATATTTTCTTCTACATATTTTATGGTTTCAAGTCTTATGTTCAGTTATTTTATCCATTTTGTGTTGACTTTTATGCATGGTGTGAGGTAGTGGTCTAGTTTCATTCTTTTGCTTATGGTCAAACCTCACATTATTTTGAAGGAGTCACAAAGCATAGAGAAGCATTGGCTCACTTCCCAAGGAGGCAGCAAGCCTCAGAGTAACCCAATATTCATCAGGGTGTTGGAGCAGTAGAGTAGCAATGATGGAAGACACTGTCTAGGCAGAATATCTGAAGGCAGCCTCAGAAGATTCCATATGCCCTAGCAAGAGAAAAACAGAAGTGGCCAAGAAATGGCTAGAGAAGCAGGGATCCTTCATAGACAAGAAGAATCTTGAAAAACACATAGCATATTCATTTTGACCTGGATGCTGTGAAACTGCATACATGTAATGATAAGTGAGAACTGTGCATATGGAATCCAAAGGCAACGCACCAGATGTTTTTAACTCCTTGCTAATTAGATTCATAAGTATGGAGCTCGAAAATGAATTATCCAAGTGTTCTGTACTAAATTGACATTCCCCACCCAATTCATTTGTTAAAACGCTGGATGTGACAGTATTTAGAATAGGATCCTTCAGAAGTAATTAGTAGATGAAGTTATGAAGTTTGGGCCCTAGAGCTGGGATGAGTAACCTTGTAAAAAAGACACCAGAGAACTTCGTTTTTCTCCCTCCACCATAAGAGGACACAGAACAGGAAGCTGTCTGTGAAGCAGGAAGAAAGCCCTCAACAGAACTCAGCCCTGAACTTGCTGGCATGCTGTGCTCAGACTTCCAGTCTACAAAACTGAAAGGAAATAAATGTCTGCTCTTTAAGCCGCCCACTCCATGATATTTTGTTTGAGCAGCCGCAGGAGGAAGAAGAAACCCAGTTGAGACACATATGAGAATGAAAAAGAACATTAAAATTAATTGGAATTATATTTCTAAAATATCTGTTCATTGAACAGCCAATTGGCTATGTTGTTTAGGAGTTGATGGCTAATATAGTTCATTGTAAAATATAAAAATCTTTGTAAAAATCATCTAAAACATTTTTAAAAGCACAAACCATATCTTCCTTTAATAGTGATTCCCTAATACTTTTTGGAGAACATATTATAATTTCAAGATAGTTTTATTTTTCTATTTAAAAAATTACTTGCCATCTTCAGTTTAATTTTATATGAATCCATTTGAAAAGGACAGATATTTCCTTTTCTTGGTAGACTCTATAACATTTTATTTGAGAAAATACTTAAAGGTGTTGAGATACCTAATAATTTTAGAAAGCAACCTTTAAGTGGGAGATGGTCTCATTGTAATTTTATGAAATGTGTAAATATATCAACTCAGATATTTTTATCGGTACTATCTTTTTGCTTCAATTTAGAGTTTCTCTTTTCTACAAATATTTTTAAGGCAAAGCTCATAAAATTCTCTAACCATAATTCCTTTTAGTGTTTTGCCAAATAGATGCTACAAAATTGTAGGTCTCTTCTATTTCATTCCATTCCAGTACATAATATAATCCAATTTAAAAAATTGGAATTTGATCAAAAGACTTTTTATACAAGTCATTTCAAAGATGTTTACAGAATTTTAAAATTGAATCTTGTACACTGTTTGAGAGCTCATTATTTAATTTGTTCATCTCCTTGATTTTGTAGGGATAAAATTGTCTCTGCTGTTATTGCAAAACTTGAAGTTTCCTGGCTTCCACTGCACTGGCTAGTTTGATAAAAGATTTACAACCATTTTTTAAAACACATAATTATTTAAGGAAATATTCAATGCCATTATCAGACTGATAGATTGATTTGCAAGTAATTCTTTCCAAGGCTAAAACAATTCTAAAATCTGATGGATGATGAACAAGAGAGAAAAATAACTTGCAAAGGTATTTTTGAATTTTGAACATCAGCTTTTGAATTTTAAACATAAGCTTCATTAGTACAGTTACTTTAATGCTTATAAATGTTGACTGCTCTTTTTTTAAATGGTAGACTATAGGCAGTTTGATGGATGAAGTGTCAACTTCTGTGTGTACCACAGCCAGTTCCAAGAAGTTTTTTCTATAAGTTTCTTCATTGAGTAAGATCATTATTTTATCCATAATGTGCTGTGCCAAAGTTGTATCCATTTAACACTGCAAACCAAACTGTATGTTCAACGTGGAACTTTCAACCATACATCTTCAACAGATCCACCTTCAACAAATTCGTCTTTGAGAGACTTATCTGCCAAAGGCTTTCCTTTGCTATGTGAACTTGATGAAAGCAATCCAACCAATAATAAAAATAACTGATTTTCCACATGAAATAGGTGATTCAATTTTTACAAAATAGGATCCTTTAACTGTTTACAGATGTTTTCCTTTGCCAGTAAAGTCAAGATATTAGTTATCACCATGGGTGTGCAGGAAATACTTGCGTCCAAAACTGAACAAAATTAATTTAGAAGGAAAGTTACTTGAGCTCAATGAAAAGTCATGTTTCAGAGCGATATCGAAATATGCTTTGTGGAGATGCACCTGTGAAGTCCATACATTTTGGCACAGAAAATCTCAAAAAAAAAAAAAAGTCAATCAATTTTAACTAGAGGTTGCTGTTTTCAATTTGTTTTTTTCCAGTTCTCACGTGGTTAGTACTATCTCTGCACCTTCCATGAAGTTAGAAATATCTTTTGTAATTTATGTGTTTGCCATCAACTTTCTGGAAACATGGAAACTTAATACCTAGCTACTCATAATGCACACATTAGCATATTGGTACCAAAAGGACAAAATTAAAAAGAACTAAGCATTTGTCAAAAGTCCCAGTTTTCACAGAATTTTAGTTTCAGTGGCAAATCTGTCCTTCTAGAATCTGTTTTGTGAGGCTGGAGCTAGATTTTGTAAACCCAAGTTTTAACAGTTGGCTCCTTGTTGGCAGGAAAAGGAGGACTGCAAGTTTGGAGGGTGAAGAAGGACTGTGCCCCCTTTTTCTGTTTATTTCCTGTGGGCTTCCTGCTTTGTGGATTCCCTCCCCCAGCTTTATTGGAATATAATTGGCATATAAAAGTGTAAGATATACAAATTCTTAACATCATCAATAGTTTCTTGGAAATTGTGACTTTAAGTAAAGTGACTTACAACAAAACCAGGTCCTCAATAACTTCATTTAGTTCAACAGTGACCAAGATTTCTTTTTTTCATCAACATTGGACGAAATGATGTTGAACAAAAGGGAGTTAGTTATTCAAGGGCCTGATGTACGTTGCTATGAGCAGATGTACCTATATACTTGATAGGCTCCCCCCACCTGGGTGAGAATATTTAAGTTTTATTCTCAGCAAATTTCAACTACATATTAAGTACTATCAACTATAGTCACCATGCTTTTCATTAACTCCTCAGACCGTATTCATCATATAGTTGCAAGTTTTCACCTGTGTGTTTTTGATCTCTTCCTTGTCTCTAGCCAGGGGTGCCCATCCAGTTACAGTTGGGCCTTCTCCCACAGCTGCAGGTGAATCTAGATTCTCCAAAAGTTGCAGAACCAGATCTGTCCCTCACACTAAAGGGGAACAGCTCCTTCCTTGCTGCTATTTCTTTGATTCTTTATTGTCCCTTTTGCCTGGGAAGTTACCGTAGGGTTTTTGTTTTATTTTAATCTGTTCAAATACCCATTTAAGATCCTTCTGTACAGTTACAAATTCCTTATGTTAAATTCACTGTGTTCAAATAATTAGGGTGGTGTTTGTCTCTCAATTGGACTCTGATGGGTATAAAAATTAACAATGAGGAGTAAGCCCTTGAAGATGGAATTTGTCAATGGTTAGGCTGTGCTTGTAGACTTGAGTGAAATGTTGAGTCCCGTGCCAATCTGATGGCATAGTTACTTTTACTCCATTGCATACAGAGGTTTCATGTCAACATAACTGACGACTGTTAGTAACTGCAATATGTTGAAATATGATTCCATAACAATTTTTTGCCTCCCTCCAAGTATTTGTTCTTCCTGTTCTCTCTGTCTGAAATTTCCTGGCAAAGAAGGATGCTGTATGGAATAGCTGTTTATCATTTTTGAAATCTCTATATTAAAGAAAAAGATGTCATCCTTAATTGGATAGCTAAAGAAAAGCCTTTCATAAATACTATATCTAAACTCACCCCCAGACTATTTTTTTCTTTATAAATAACTTCCTTAACTTACTCTATGGTCTTTACCCAACTGACAACGTCCTACAGGTGCCTTGAAATCAACATAGCTAAATGAACTCATTATCATGTCTCCAAAACTGTTTCTCTAGCCCGTGTCATGGTGGATGGCCAGTTAATGTCCACTGTAGTCATCGATTTCTACTTTGCTCACATTATTCCATGTTTATCTTGGTTCACATTAATCTGCAATTACTTTTCTGCTTCCAGCTTTATTCCTTTTCTGGTTGTCCCCGACAATACTCCTTAAGACAAATCTTTCTTAAGCACAAAGCTGATAAGCTTAAAACTCTATGACTGGTTACCACTTCCCATAGGAACAAAGTCCAAATTCCATAGTCTGGTATAAAGAACCACTGCAATCTGATCCTTACCTCTTTGGCTTCAATTCTAAATGCTTCCACCTCTCTCTATCCTCGAACTTATCTTATGCCTTTGTCCACAGAACTATTTGCATTTCTCTGATCTTGTTATGTTCTTTTATGTTCATTTCTTATTCATCTTCTTCCCTATGACAAAATACTTCTTTTCTTCCTGATGAGAGTATCTATTTGTCTTTCAAGTTTAGACCCAAACAACACTACAAAGTTTTTGATCCTCCATGGGGAAACTCACTATAGCTAAAGGATGGAGTGTGCTACTTTCTGAGCTATTATATTACTGGTATTGTTTAAGAATTAATGTTAAAAGAACTGAAGAGATGTTTGAGCCCATTGGTAATTCAAATCCCTTCATTTTCTGGGATTCCTAGAAATTGAACACCAGCAAACTACCTCATAGTCACAATTAAAATAGAAGAAGAAAATGTATGGACTAGGCATGAAGAATTTTTTTTTTTAATATTTAGGATTTTTGATAAATCCTGACATCGATGACCACATATATTCAAAATCTTGATAAAATGTAAAACATGTAAAATAAAATTGAAATTATAAAAAGAAAGAAATCTCCAGGTGACAAAGGAAATAAAATCTAAATTATGGTTTTGACCACAAAAATAGGCCCTAGACATTGAATACTGGGATTTATCACAATTGTCCAGAAACAGTGACTGGAATCTTGAGCCCAGTGCAGATAGAAAGCTGGAATTAAGCCCCTTGCACAAACCTGTTCAGAAACTTGAAATAGGAACTAGAAAAGCTTTTCCACTTCCCACAAATTCACAAATAAAGACATTCCTCTAGCTCTTTGGGTAAAGAAGAAAAGGGGTGCCTGTAAGAAACTACAGGGCAAAACTTCAGGATCTGAATGATGCTGCCTTGCCTATGTGGAGTTCCTAGACTTGAAATCAATGTCAAATATAATTTAAAAGAAGCAATATAAATTTTCATATAGAAGAGTTAATATAAAATATGAAATCACCAGGCCCCATGTAAAGAAAACTTGAAGCCAAGTTTTGAGTGGAATCACACAACCTAAGGTATGGAACTCTCACAGATTTAAGAAAGGAAATAATGAGAAATAAGAGAGAGAGATGAAGAGAGAGAGAAGTCTAAAGGAATATATTAATTATGGAGGAATCATTAGCATATTCAAAAGGTAAGAAAGTTCGTAAAGAAGTAGTGGTGGTAGAGTAATATAAAAAGGGTAAAACAAATATCTCTCAATGATATGTAAAAGTAAAAAAAGAAACAAAACCAGTGATAAAAGAATAATTCCATCTGAAAAATGAACAGGCAGACTTGAAACAGAGCCAAACTGTATTTAAGGGGAAAACAGTTTAAATGGTATATTGCCAAAGACCAGCTCCAACTAAGGCCAGGATCCTCACAGGATGAGCCCGTGTAGGTGGATGATGAGGGGGAGGAGGAGAGGGAGTGAGGGAACACAGACACTCAGGGTGCAAGCATCTCCTATGGAGAGACTCAGCAGGTCTTTATTTATACATTATAAGCAAGAGGTGGGCTTACATCAGCATGTGTATAGAGCAGGAAAATAACAATCATTACATTTTTTTCTTAAGAAAAATTTGGGGTCTTATGATCTCCAACTAAGATTAATGACATATACTATTACAAAGTAAAGCCTACTTGCAAAACAACATATTTTCGTCAGTGTTTTTGATTGTAGTGGTTATACAAGTTACTTGTTAATGTTAAAGCAAGCATAGCAACTTAGCAACTTTGCACAATCACAACTTAATGATTTTGTTTTTTTCTTTGAGTATAAGATAAACTGCTAGGTACTAGGTCTAAGATTAAAGTAGTATTAATGCTTAAAAACTACACTCCCAATAAAAGGGAAATACTAAAATTAAAACCTAAATTATATCTAGACCCTATTTAATCTTAAAAAGGAACCACTAACCTGACTATATCCTGAACCTAAAATTTACAGTCATGATTTACGCAGAACAAAGGCAGAAGGGAGAGGTGGAAGGGAGGGAGGGCTCATGTGACTCATTTATCACCTAGGAAATGCAGAGCCTTTTATAATGAGCCAAGTTACTGAGGTCATTTCTCGGTCCTGAGGCTAGTTTCTCATAATAGATGTTTAGGTCTGAGAAACTATTTAATAACTAACTTCTGAATTTGTAAAACAACCACATTTCAATTATGTTTTGTATTACCTGGATTTACAGTATTGTTTTTCTTGAATTTGTGTTACAGTATTTGCCAATCATCAGTTCATCATCAAAAATGTGTAGCAACCAATTATATTGTTTAGCAGAACATCCAATATCATAACCACCCCTGTGAATTGTTTTCCAGTAAGTACATATCATGAGACTTACAGAATGATAAAATCAGCCAAAACAAAAGGGAATCTGGCAGGGGCCAGCTTTGGAGCCCCTGATTTTTCAGGAAAGTCCCTCATGCCAGACTTTTGTCACACAGCATGAGTAGCCTAGCCCATGCCAGTATATAGTCATTAAAATTAAATGCTTTCAGATGAACAAAAAGTAGATTAGACTTAGCCAAAGAGAGAATTGGTAAACTAGAAGATATGTATCAGGAAATTATACAAAATCAATAGCACAGAGAATTAAAAAGAGGAAAATATTATTCTTAAAAGAAGCAAAGAAAAATGAAATATTGAGTGATAAATCCAAAATATGCTTAAGGACTCCAGAAAGGTCAAGAAGATAGATAATTTGGAGAAATTAATATTCAAAGAGGTAATGGATAGCATTATCCAAGTTGTGAAAGAAATCAGAGAACAGTGGTAAATTACCTACAAAGAATGTGTCCTTCGGTTGATAATAACTTTAGAAAAAAAAGTCAAAGTAATCCTATCTTCTGAGTTCTGAGGCAAAATAATTTTCCATTAAGAATTTAAACTCAATGAAAATTATCCACAATAATGAGAGAGAAATAAAGGCATTTTTAGATAAGTTCCAAGAAATTTATTACTCATAGACCTTCACTGAAACAACAAACACTAAGAAATATTTTTCAGAACAAGAAAGATGTGTCTCAGAAAAGATGAGTGGAATGTAGATGCAATAAACTTATGTCAAGTACACATACTAAAAATTTAATGGTAACCATTAAAAAAATTAGATGCCAATGTTTAATTCCACAAATGCTTCTGTAAATATTTCTAGTAGTGGGATGGAATGTGTGAGGCAGCAGAAATACATCACAGCTGATTTTCCAGCTGTGAGATTTTAAGTATTCAATTAGGTTTTTTTTTTCAAAATGAGAAGATTGTGTTAGATTTTGAAGTAATTGTAACAAGACCTTGTCTAGTGTGATTTTACTATCCATAGTATCTAAAATTATTAAACAAGGATTTATGTTTGTGGAAAAAAAGAATATTTTAGAATCACAAGTACTCAGAATTGTAAAAGATCTTAAAGTTTATCTAGTCATAATTACTGTAATAGTTTAATCTCCTCATATTAACCTTGAAGAGGTTACGTATCATAGACAATATTTTAATTTCATTCATAATGTAGTAGTGATTGCCAATTCTTTTTAATTTTTTAATTTTTGCATAGAAGAACTGGGGTATAGGTCAGAGGTGTGGAGGGTGAGAGGATTCACCTCAGACTGAGTCAGGAGCAGAACAGGCAGATTTACTGAAATACACAGCTAAGGGGAACAGTGGGTGAGACAGGAGAGGTCTGCTGTGCCATATGTGGGTCAGCTCCCTGACTGAGGATCAAATTCATGCCATAGTGGTGACAGGAGTGAGACTTAACCCCTAGGCCACCAGCCCTAATTGCTAATTCTTAGTGGATGGTTGGGAGAGGGAGTCACCATGAGGCCTCTCTTTGGGTGAAAGAAATAGATTTCCTTCTGAAAGTTAAATGAGAGACTGTCTACCAATAAATTAGAACTTAGTTTGGAAAAGTTGTAGTAGGAGTACAAAATTGTTCTTATATTTACAAGACTTTATTGTAGCCAAAATATTGCTTAAAAAATATGAGGATGTTTGTGATGAAAGGTGAATGTCTAGTCTGGAAGTCCTAGAGAAAAAGGAAAAAGGCACCCACTAATCCTAATCCTTCTGACAAATCTGCAGAAACTCCAGAAGGAACCAGTGTTGCATATGAAAAGTGAAGCCTTTATTCTATATCAGTCCCTGAGATAAGAGGTGTTGGGGCAAAGGATTTTTAATAGTGATGTGGAATTTGGAAAAGATTTGGCAAATGAGATGCTACAAAAGCCTCTTATTAGCTTTTGTGCAAAGCACATGCTCAGAGGAATAACCCTACACCACTAAATCATATAGAGGTTGTAAGCCCACATCACCTCAAAAAATTGATGCAATTAAAGGTGAGATGGTGGTGGGAATTCCATTTACAGTGTCAATTAATGTCAAGTATATATAAATAAATTAATTTAAAAAATAAAATTCTTGAAAAAAAAAGGAGACTTTTCTCAATGGCTGACTCACATGTGGGAGAAGAGACCTCAGTGGTTCCACCTGAGCTTTAGTTATGGGCCCGTCTCCTGACACCAGTCATACTCTGTGAAAATAGTTTTGTATTTTCATTTAAGAATTTTGGATTCTCACCAGGTAGAAGGAACACGAATGACTTGAGAAAGTCTGATGTTCTCTTTGTGATGTCACAATGCCATTGGTCAGATTAGTATTAGCCCCACTCTCAAATATGAGAGTCATTCAATGTGTTTGAAGACACTATTTTCCTCTTACAATGAAGTTATTCTTTCTAACTCCTGAAGTACCTTGATTTGATTCTCATGCACACTGAGGTTCTAACAGAAAATTAGGGGCTGAGCTCTCTGCCCAGCCAGAATGGCAGAATGTACACTTTAAAAAATAGGTTTTAAGGATAAATAGAATCATTTAGGAGCCAACTTAAGTAAAGAAGTAGGTTTTTTAAAACATGCAGAAAAATGAAAGACTTATTTATTGTCCCAAAATTATTCTGTGTAAAGACCAATGAACTGGTTTGAATCTGGACTTAGTTGCTATAGAATTATGAACTTCAACTTTTTCTTGACTGATGATCTAAAATGTCTAAGCAAAAAGGTTTTGTATATTTTCAAGAGAAATCAACCTTGAAAATTGGATGGGAACTTGGTTAAATCCTGGTGGTTTGGTTGTAACCAGAATGACCCCAGGCTGCCTGAAATATGCACAGCCTATTTGTTCTAACCTAGTTTTTATACTTGAGGAAACCAGTGTGGAATTTCAAAGTTGCTTTAACCACCCTTGTCAGCCTGAGAACAATGAAAAGTGTCTATTTATCAGTACCTAGAGATTCCATTCTACTATTTTTCTTAAGTTTGCCAGAATTAAACTTGGCAAATTTAGCCAATTTTCCAGCATGGGATAGCTAATTATGATATCATTTACCCTCAGAATTAACCTGCTTCTTGCTGAACTAACAACTGAAAATGATTACAGACCTTAAGAAAGGCTTTCTTTTAATATTTCTCTTCTATCACGCTATAACAAATGCAATTTGACTGAAGAAGAGAAGGATTATTACTTTAGGTACATTCATTGCAACCATAAGGAATATTTAACATAAAAAAATGAAATGTTGTTTGCTGGTATTGCTGTTATTGGTATTACTAAGTGACTATCAATTCATAATAGGATATGATAAAGAAAACTTGCCACACCGGTCCTCATCTGCTTATATAATATAAAAGATTTAAACATTTTTGAGATGTTTTATCTTTTGTGGAATTCTTTTTGGAACTTTCAAAACTGTGCTCAAGATTGAAAGGGATTTTAAATATTATTTACAGCAGCTCATGTAAAAATCTCATCCTTCTTTGGCAAAGGCACATGAGAAGCATGTCTTTGAGGTTTTCCTGTTGTTCTGCTTTCTCCTTAATCTCTTCCGGAAGGGAGAATGATAGCCTTTTAGTCATAGAATCATTTTTCAACGACCGGATCAGGTGATACCTAGTTAAGAGTTTGGGTGGTGGATTCTTTTTCCTAAGACATGATAGAAAAATGTATGGAGGGTGATAGCCATTCTATTTTTGCAGGTGGAGGGAAAGTTTCTCAGCCATTGAAAAATGATGCCATGACTAATAGGACATCATTTAGTGCCCCACAAAGTCAGCACTCCTACAAACTTGGGAAGAGGCAGCTGTGAGCGAAGGAAAAGATCTTTCCGGACACTAATGCTAAGCTTGTTTTTGCCCATGAAAGTTTCTCCTGGGAAGAAGGTTGGAGAAGGCATTTCTGAAGACCTCACACTCTGACAAGGGCTAAGGACACCAAAAAAGAGAACACGTCTGAGACAATTTGTTGCTTTGTTCTTGAGCACTTTCATGCACTGATCGATGCTAACAGCTGGCGGGGATGGGCAGGCATCTGTGACAGCGAACGCCAAAGCCAACGAGGCATCCTAGGATGCCGCTTCCCCAGCCCCATAGGGCTCAACTCAGTACAGCTTTTCCTCATGTGTTTTTTTTTTTTTAATTAAAGTTACATTGATTTACAACTATATTAGATTTTAGGTGTAGAGCATTGTAGTTGATGTCTGTATAGGTTGAGTTAGGAGCTTTACCGGAAGGCTAGTTTCCGTGAACCACCATACAGTTGAGCCCCAAGGCCTGGTTTGCCTAGCCCCACCTCCCCTTTCACTTTATGTGAGTGAGTTCGTTCACTCCTTCTTCCGTCCACACGGAGGTATAGCCAAAGGTTGAATGCATTGTAACTCGGCAGCTGGGCAAGGGGAGTTCTCCCACAGGCAGATTGTCGGAGGCATGAAGGCTGGATCAGTACGTGGGCATCAGTCCTGCTGTGAGGTGATGTGCTCCGCAGGTGCAGCGCTCCCTACGCTCAGTTATGGCAACCTTTCCCGGGGGATGGAGGGCTCTTATGCTGAGGAATCTGGCAGTGCTTCCTTTCATCATTTCGCTGTGATGCTGGACCTGAACTGAGGTCCCCACCCACTCGGTGAGCGCCTCCACAGAGGGTGGGCTAGGAATGGAGAGGCTGACCTGGCCATTTAGCAGCTCCAAAAAAGGGGCTGGTGGGGAAGAAGGATGGAATTAATGACTACAAGAAGGCTTGAGAATTCACAGCGGACATGCATTAGCCATGCTCCTTGGTCGCAGTCACCGTGGAGAAGTGACAATTGGCTGGAGTCACATCACTTCCTGGGGTCTGAGGGAGACAAGAATGCAGGGGTCAGAGGGGCCCTGTAAGTGCTTTCTCATGCCTATCAAGTTTACCTCACGATCCATCTGCACCATTGTGTTTCAGAAGGAGAATGGCTTCTGACGCAGTTTCTAAGAGACCTTTAAGTGCTAAAATTTCACTTTCCCTTCATGCTGAAGTTCACCTGGTCTCAGGACAGGCCTGGTTGGCTGTTCCTCACAAGCAGAGCACAGGCAACGGTTGATTCCCATCTAATTGAAAGCATTTTGCCACTGCCTCTTAGCCTGGGAGGACCTGACTCTGCCGAACAAGGGAGTCGCAGTGCTCACCGTGGGCTGACTCTGCCTGGCAGGGTTGGTGATGGGCGCTGAGGCTGAGGACAGGCCGCAGGAATGGATATGGGCTGCAGGGAAGCAAGGGATATGGTGCCGCAGACTTCAGATAGGCCTTTCCTGAAAGGCGCAGCAGCATCTCTGAATGGTTCTGGCATGGTCGTTGCAAACGGCCCTTAAGACTATTTAAGTGTGGTTACCTTGTCTGCACTTGTCAGGTCAAATCCAGTGTGGGCCAGAAAGTCTGCTGAGCAGATGGCACTAGTTCTCTTGCTAGCAGACCTCCGCATGGCGTGGTTTCCAGGGCCACAGAGAGAGCTGCTGCTCAGCTGCTGCCTTTTGGACTGACTGTCCTCTGGAATGTCAGGGAGAAGAGCAGTGAGAGGTGGCCTTGGAGGGCCTTGCTGCTTAGGTGCGCCCTTCAAATAGCAGCACCACACGTGAGTGCTAGAACTCCTGGTAGAAATGAAGGCCTGAGGAGTTCACAACTCATGAGGCCCCCATCTTGTTACTTTAAGATTTGCATAAGAAAGGAACCTTAAGAAGGTTCCTAAGACCCAGACAAGACTTGTCATCACAGACAGCCAGCATTTATTGTGGGGTTCCCATGAATACGGCAGGTAGGTACTCCAGGTACTAACAGGTGAAACATAGTCATGTCCCTCAAGAAACAGTCAATCACAGAAAAAAAAAATGTCTATAAATGCATATGACATGATCTATTTAAGATGTATATGGCAATATATGTACATGTATACACATACACATATACACACATGCATTGTTACTAAGTCTTGTATCTAAATTGTTCTATTTTTTCTAGTAACTTCTTCCCTCAGGTCTCATTTTCTAAATGTTAATGCCCTTGGTTATCATTGCCACAGTTGATGTTTCCTGACTAAAGTCCTAAAACTAGCCACTCAGATGCTTCCTACTGTTAACCCTTTATTTGATGCTTGATTGTCGGTCTTTGGCCTGGTCTCTTGAATTGAAACGTTCAACCTTCATCCAGGGCTCGGATTTAGGCGACCATATTTTTCACTGTCAAAACCCTGGCCATGGAAGAGAGAGAGGCTCAGACCCCCTTGGTTTCGAAGGAGAGAAGGATGGACCTTTGTAAAAAGTCAACCAGATTCTGTGGGTTTCCATTAATCAAATGCATAAAAGAGCAGCTACATTATTTTCTATAGTCCCTCCCAGCTCTAATGTATTGGGGCTCTAAGAGGAAATGAGATCATGGTCAAATCAGTGGTACAAAGAGGAGGTACTAAAGGGAATTGAGAGGAGGCTACATCTCGCAGAGTAGGGCCAGTTCCACAGAAGGTGGTGAGACTTGAGCTTGATTTTGAAGCTAAACTCTGCATTTGCCTGACAGTGATTAGTAAGAACAGACCCTGTGGCGGGCATTGCTCGAACAAGAGGTGTGAGCTGTACGCCCTTGGGCCTACCAGCCGGGGAGCTGTTGGAAAGAGAGCTGTGAACCGTTACGGGAGCTACCGACCAAGGTGACCCTGGGATTGCACAGTGTGATGTGTTTCCTTTTTGGGGTGCACAGTGTCTCTAAATGACCCTTTCCTGGAGCAGTGACCAGTGCACCTCATACCCACAAACTCTGCCCACCGCCTGGCAGGCTTAGCATTTCAGAATAATTCTGTCATCCTTTTGGAAGCACGGCATTTCCTGGGCACAATAATTGAGGTAGACAGTAGATACGATGCAAGTTGAGCATGGCCCAACAGCTGTTGCTTTTCGGCAGCAGGTCAAAAAGGAAGACAGATGTCGAAGGGTGACCTCTTTGAGTGAGTGTGTTTGGGAACTTAGGAATTCCCTGGGGTTAACGACATGCCATCGCTTGGCAAGCACAGTGAATAGTGTAGCGTTACATACTGTAGGTGCAAACAAACCATAAAACTCTGACAGGATGGCTGGCCGAGCTAAGGCAGGCAGGTTGAGGAGGGTGCTGAATAGAAATCGACTTCATGGGAAAAATGGGGATGGGAGGGAAGGGGAAGGAAAGCCAGGAGGCTAAAATTACCTCAGGAAGCGCGATGAAACCGAGTTTTGCAGATTTAGATAGGGTGAGAAATAAGAGACAAAAATGAATGCAAAATAGGAAAACTAAACTATCTGTAAACTTCAGACGGAGCCAGAGTTGTAAAGATTTCAGATGCAGTTACAGCACCCACTTGAATGGAATGGGATCATCTCATGAGAGAGAGATTGTCAGCCTGTCTCTACTCTACATTAAGTGGGATAAGGTTTCCTCTGTCTACACCCCTCAGGCCCTGTGAAGCATTCCCAGGCCATCGGTTGCCCCTAACGTTGGTCAGAAGCTGGGGACAGCGTCTCTCCCATGTGGCATGTCCAAAGGCTTTTAAACATCACACACAAAAAAGGGACATTTATTCTACTCTCTTAAAGGTACCACTCAATTAGAAACTACACATTAACTGCCATTTATACAAATACTTCTGTATTTTACTTTCAATTCTAAACACTCATGTATAGAGATATACCAATTGAATTTGTGACATAACTCACATTACAGAAAGGATTTGTCACTTTTCCAAAAGGAGCATTAATCCTTACTCTTCCATTTTCAAATATTCTGCCTTTGCTTAACTTCTCAGTCGTCCACCTGTTATGAAATACCGCAGTAATGAAAAATTGATTTTCTGTTACATTTTTCTGAGTAAAAATTAGTCGACAAAAGGGCATGCAAAATTTTCAAAGTAGTATGCATCATCTCCGTAATTATAGATTTATTTTTGGCTTTGAAAGACTTTTACCTACTTTTTTGTTCTTTGCACAAGTGCTGGTTTCGCTGGGAGCCAAGACCACCGTGCAAGCAGCAGTTCAATTCTCTATTACACGTCAACTTGGGTCTCTTACCACCTGTGATCATGTGACGTCGGTACTGTACGTTACCCTTTTTTAGAAAAATAGGACAAACTGACATTTTTAAGTTTCGAGTGACCCCTACTTTTTCAGCTGGAGTTGAAAAGACTGTATGATAAAAGAAAATGAGGTGTTCTGAGAGCCCACACCTACGGCGCTTAGTAAGTTTCAGGCATTTATAAATGCTTCACACATAACCTGTACTTCCCTCCAGGAGGTAGTTACAACCGCTTTTATAGCAGAGGCTACGGGAGCTGGGAGAGGTCAAATTCCTTGCCCAGGTTTATCGAGTTGGTGGCAAATAGCACATCTGGAAATGAGACTCAAGGAGTCTTGCCCTAGTTTTCACGTTCTCCCTCATTCCACTCTTCTACCTCTAGTGGTTTAGGTTGTTGGGGGGTGGGGGTGGTGTGTGGTGTGTGTGTGGGTAATAATTTTAAGTATGCAGGTGTAGGGTAAATGGAAAAGTGATCAAGCTTTTCTGCCTTCCTGCCTTGGTGTGATGATAGACACCTGAGGTTCTGCACACGTGCCTGAGTGGGCATGCACAGGTGGGTGCATGTGGGCTGAGGCACGGGCATATAAGGGCGGCATCACGAGGACACCAGCAAGAGAGAAGACAAGCAGAGAGAGAAGTAGACAAGAGCAAAGAAGAGAAGAAAGAAAAGAGGGTAGTAGCAGAGGCTAGAGCCCAGAGAGTGAAGATGTGTCAGGGGCTGGAAGGCCTGCCAGTCTCCTAGCGGCAACTCCCCCACCCCCGCCCCCACACCCCTGCCTGTTTCCTGTTACTGAAATGATACATACCAAATTCCAACTCTGTGGCAATTTCTAATATTTGCCTCAGTTGGCATCTCATTGTTAAATAAAATGACTAGAAATTTAACCAATAGAACTGTATTTTTTCTTACTGGTGGTCATCTCATCACTTTATGCCTGAACAGCAGGAAAGAACACCAAGCATTGCGAAGTCCCTCTGTATGATGTTTACCTTTGCGTCTTTTTGGTAATTCCAGGGCTAGTTTGTGTGTGTTTGGGGGGTGAATATTACAAACTTCAGCCAAATTTAATTGGATTTATCTGCTGCCTGGGATACTTAACTTTGCCATCATTCGTGACACAGGAATAGTCATTAAAATAAATGTAGATAACTCTGCATTTTTAGCTGAGAACTTCTAAGACGTGCACTATAGTGATGATCAGAAGATTAAAATCCAATAAAGGTCAATCTCTTTTAGATAGTTTTTTCTTTGATGTTGTGTATTGTTCTCTACCTATGGTTATAGAGAGCAGTACATCTCTGCGAACTTAGGAGCAAAGACTAGATTTCAAGACAGATTTTTAAGAAGAGGGTTATTTAGGAAAAGAAAAATAAAGGAGAAAAAATGTTTTATCCAAGCTTTCCGCTGAAGGAGTCCTTTCTTAACATATAACCACCCGCAGTGTTTTATTTGCTGCCCTAACTGGTATATCACCCTTAGGCTTGACTTCTGCCATAAATTACACTAGACAGTGTTCAGACTTTAAGTCACTGATAGAGCATTGAGAAGATGGTGGATGGAATTGCCCCCATTCCTACCTGGTTCTCCTCCCCCGCCAACAATCTGGGTCCTCTTAAATTAAGTGAAGGTCAGTTTACTCAAATCGTAGTCTTCGCTGAATTGATGAGTTTACGTTTCAACCTCATTCAACAAATTTGAGCAAAGGGATCACACAGCATACAACATTTCAGTGCCTTTGGAGTAGACAGTTGTCTGGGTTTTGGTAGACTGGGCTCTTTCCTCCCTGCCTGGCTCTGTTCTTATTCCAGCTCGAGGGAGGCAGCAATCCTAGAGGACCTTACTTGGCTGATTTAACCCTATTATTAGTTGGGGTAAGCAGGATTTTACTTGTACACATATCTAGTTCTCCAACTTTTCTCTCAATTAGACTATCTCCTGTTTAAAGTTTCAGACAAACCTAAAATGTTCTGCTGAATTATGTACCAACCCAGCACTAATTTTCTTCAACAAGTTGTCTTTGATTCTTTGGCAACTGTATTCTGTGCCAAGTCTGAAAAGTATTTTGGAAAGTTTATTCACAGTCCAAGCAATCAAAACTGTGCCTTTTTAGTTTTGAGAAAGTTTGGTTTTTTTTTTTTTTTGGAACTGCCACAATTTCATCATAAAAACAATTTCAAAGAGAGCTGTCTTCCGTAGTCAAATTGCCTATTTGCCCACATACATGTACAGGTAATTACCAGGGTTAACCGGTAATGTTACTTAAGTAATCGTTTTTATATTGTATAATTATGTAATTGTGATTATATGTTGCATATTATTATAGAAGTTTCTAAAAGCATATACCTTTTTCATACAGATAGGTAAATTCAAGTCAGACAAAGCCATTGAAATCATCTCAATTCATGCAAAGTTCACTCTCCGAGAACTCCTGTTCTCTCTTTTCTTTCACTTGTTTTTTAATGTTCTTCTGACCCAGAATAAAAATACCTGGAAAATGTAACCTTAATTGAAAAAGAGAAGGCACATTCTGGACCTTTGTGTGTTTCCACTGACACAAACATGCAAATTAGCGGGAATATATATGATTTGAAAAATGCTTCCAGACACTGACTTTTTTTTTTTCCAGGCTAAAAACTTAACCTTAGTCAACATGAATGAGATTAGAACAGACGAATGGAGGGAGAAGTGAGAAGTAACCATCCATATATGCTTGAGCTTACAGGCTGTTCCCAGTATTTCTTCTCCCAGGTCTTCAGCCAGGAAAGTGACTACATCCCTGTCCTTCCAAAGTTCTTAGCCAGCAGTGCTTCCTGCCTTCACGGTGGTTTCCCCACTGAATCTGTATTTCCTCTGTTGTACGACCAGCAAGTCCCTTAAAAATAGGGGAGTTCCTGAACAGGTACACTCCCTTGAGACATGGAGTGAGGCATTTGGAAAAGATAGAGTGATCTGTAAACTAGTGGGAAAATGCATTCTTTTATTATTATTATTAATTATATTTGACATCATTTGTAGTTCCCAGGGAGTACCCACCACCATTTCACCGAACAAAAGTCAGTAGCCTTCCTATATGCAAACAACCAATCCGAAGAAGAAGAAATCAGGGAAAATATACCCTTTACAATTGAAACCAAGAAAATCAAATACTTGGGAATCAACCTAACAAAAGAAACAAAAGAATTATACAGAGAAAATTATAAAACACTGTTAAAAGAAATAGAAGTGGACACAAAGAAATGGAAAGATACCCCTTGTTCATGGATAGGAAGAATCGACATTATCAAAATGGCCATCCTACCAAAAGCAATCTACAGATTCAACGCAATACCAATAAAAATCTCAATGAAATTCTTTAAGGAAATAGACCAAATATTGATGAAATTCATATGGAGACACAAAAAACCCCAACTAGCCAAAGCTCTACTTAAGAAAAAGGAGAATGGAGGTATCACACTCCCAGACTTCAAACTCTACTACAAAGCAATAGTAATTAAAACAGCTTGGTACTGGTATAAAGACAGACACACAGACCAGTGGAACCGCATAGAAAGCACAGAAGTAAAACCACACAACTATGGACAACTGATCTTTGACAAAGGGGCAAAGAATCTGCAATGGGACAAAGATAGCTTATTCAATAAATGGTGCTGGCAAAACTGGTCCACCATATGTTAAAAAATGAAATTGGACCACTATCTCATGCCATGTACGAAAATTAACTCAAAATGGATAAAAGACCTAAATGTAAGACCCGAAACTATAAAATATGTAGAGGAAAACGTAGGTAAAATGTTGCAAGACATACATCTCAACAGTGCCTTTGAGGTGGCAGTCCCCAAAGCAAATGCATTCTTGAGTCATTTTATTTCTATGCAAGTGTTTAATTCCATATTTTCAGAGGAAATTGAAAGTTTCAGGAATGTGCATAAAACAATACTTCATGTCAGTGTTTTGGATTATGTGTCAAGGTAAAGCACAAACTGTAAACACTTCCAGTTTGATACATGTTTTATAAAACACAAATTCCTAATCACTGCAACTCTACAGATAATCTCCATTCCCGGAGTGTAGTTTCATAAGCTTTAGGCTCTTTTCCAAATTTCTCTTCTAGCATATTTTTATTGTATCAATTCCGAGAAAATAACTCTTAGAAAACAGAAATTTCAGGACCCAGGAGATGGATCAAATAAGGCCACTTGCTTCCTCTTTTTTTCTGAAGCCAGTTTCACATCTATTTGACTATTGGAAATACATGTAACACTCACAGTGGAGCCTAGGAATTAAGGCTCATGCTGAAATCCCAGTCTTAACACTTTCCAATCTTGGGCAAAACATTGGACATCTCGGCTTCCATCCCTCCCACACCTGTGAGGCAGGTGCTTGTCCTCCTTGGAGCATGTACTGGGAAAATAAACAAGTGAAAGGTAAGAGGTGAAATTCAGCCTGGGGCCTTAAACACAACTAGTTTTTCATACTTGTTAGCTTTAGAATAATGGCATTTTAACTTGGTAGTATTTTTTCTAATTAATCTGGGTCCTAGATTTATGGCAGGGCTTCAACCAACAAGGCCCTCCTCACTTCGCTGCTCTGTGCTTCCAGTCTTCTTTCACTCAAACAGAACATCCCCCTTTCGCACATGTGTTTATTACACAAGTCCTCACCCCAGAGAAAGTCCTGTCCCCCATCGGTCACCAAATCTCTTTTGTCATTTTTGCAAAAGCTATTTGTTTTTCACCTGCTCAGTCAAGTCTTTCCAATAGGCAAGAAGCTAGTTCTAACTTATTTTATTGTCTCACTCTCTTGCACTGCTGCTGTTTGGTTGTATTTGTTTTATGCAGACACGTGCATATACATATATAGTGCATGATACGCACCTGTGCAGGATTTTTTATCTTGCTTCATTTTAAATTTAGGAGACCTATATTTCCAGTGGGAATCATGGGCAGAGGAACCATTTCAGAGATCAAGCTAGAGCTGGTGTGGTCGCTGGCTGCCAGAATAGACTGAGAGCCTGAAGGGCCAGCCAGAGATGCCCTCAAACTTTGAGACTACGTGTTTACATATACCTTCCATTCACATATTACACCTTTAAAATAGAACCCCGTCAATTGAAAGAACAGTAGCCACATTTGTTGGATATCTGGCCTTCTCTATAGTTCTGTTATGAAGGACATTATTTTAGGCAGTTCCTTTGGCTTGCACAAAATAGAGACCCACAGCGCGGAGAGGGAGAAGGCTCTTGCATCCTCTTGTGCAGAAGCCAAGAGAAGCTCAACAGAAGAAGAACAGGACACCCAGGGACTCCGAACAGCAGGGTCTTCGCTCCCTTGTCACCGCTGCATGACTCAGCTACCTTCAGTTCCTTCCTCCTCTCACTGATGGCCGAGCCTCTCCCACCCACATCCCACCCCACGTCAGCTTACCACCTCGTCATTAGTCACTTGGCAGTTTTTTCCAGATCAGCTCGATCTTTGCTTTTTCCTTAACAAAATGATTTCAAAAGGAAACTGGTTTTGGTGCCATGAAGGAAAAAGCCCAGCACATTGGCCCACAACACAGGAAGGAAGCTCCCGCTCATACTCAGAACGATGCTGGCCTTTCAGGGGCAGAGGGCACCCCCAGCCTCGCTTCCTGCGCCTCCTTCCTCACCACTGTCAGGTCTCAGCCGTGGCTGCGTTTCGGAATCACCTGGGGGAGAAAACAACATTGCCTGGAAGTGCTGCAGGGATGCGTGTTCCTTGCTGAGGCAGAGACGTCAGTGTTTCAGAAGCCCCGAGGGTCCTAACGGGCAGTCAAGCCCCCCGCCAGAGCGCCCCTCATCTTCCACCCACTGTCAGGTCCACTTCACACTTCCACCTTCCCTCTCTGGTAGCCTAAATTCTACAGTCAAAATTCTAGGGCTTATTTTGGCTTAGTGTCTTCTATTCCTTTGGTCCCCGCCCCCTTATATTCTACCTGAGTGAAGTCTGAAGTGGTGTGAACCTACACCCCTAAAGCATATACAGTCTTGGAAACCCATGTTACCTCAGTGTAAAGTAATCTGATTTCAAAAGTGTGTCGCCAAGACTAAGAACCGCTGTTTGGTAGCTGCCCCCTCCCAGGGCCGCTGCTTGGAATGAACTTCAGGGGCGTGAGCCTTCAAGGGTGTAACCGGAGGCGAGGCAGGCGGCGGGGTACTGCCCCAGGGTCACGTGATGTACCGTCAAACAGTGTGTATACCACAGTTTTAGAAATGTCAGGCTGGTTTCTTCTCTCTGTGTATTGTTTATTTGGTTTGTTTCTTTCCTAAACTCACAGCTTGTTTCTTTCTAGTTTCTGCCTCATCTTAAGGTCAGAAACTATCATGGTTCCAACTTGTCTTGTGAATTTGTTACTGACCTGGCTGGGTGGGATCGCTTGTGTTCAGAAAGCCAGACTGTGAACCCCAAGAGTGTCTCCACAAAGGATGCATCTTATTAGCCAGGGGTGCCACGCCGAGAGGACAGCAGAGTCGGTGCTCACGGAAAGGCAAGTGAAAGATTCTATCAGAACGGAAGGCGTGCAGGAGTGAGGAGCGTTTCTTCATTCTCAGGTCTGGGAGCACCACACAGTGTAGGGGTAGCCAATAACGAGGTTATTGATGCATTTCTGGGCTGGGGTGCACGGAAGTCGAGGGAGAGCCAATCGCAGGATTATTGATGACATTTGTGGAGTAGCTGCTTTCTTGTGTACTGTCGATTAAAATGACCCTTGGCTACTCATCAGACACCGATGCTCAGTGTCCTCAGCAGGAACGGCAGTAGTCCACTGAAGGCTGGTTGTCAGAACCAACAACAATTTTTCTCTAAGCATCTTCTCTCTCATTGGTCCCCTGGCCCGGGATCCTTGTTAACTCTGCACAGTCAGAAACGGGTTGGTGTTTCTCCTGTTTGCAGATAGATCTGCACACCTGTGGGTGTTGCTGTGGCTGGTGTTGTGGGCACTGGGCGCTTCTGAGAGGAGGAGAGGCCAGGAAATCTCTCCTCTGCTACTGAGCGCTGATGAGCGGCAGCGAAGCCTAGCGATTCTTGAAAAAGAGATCACCCTCACTGATTAGTGATTGGGCTGGTCTGGACGAAGTTATCCACACTTGTTTCACCTTCAGAATCAACACAGGCTCTCAAGCGTTTTGGTTCTAGCCACCTAAATCCTAAGTAAGTCTAGGGGAGGCCTGGATATTGAGAATTTTTCTTTATTTAATGACAGCCAAGGAAAACTTGATAGTCACTTTCATTTGAGAAACACTGTGTTAAGTGACCTCTGACATTCTTTACGCCAATATGTGGTTCTGTGCTAACTTCTACAATAGAGATGTTAACCACCATTTCTGAAAGCAGCGATTCTAGCTCCTGTTTATTGAGATTTGCAGGGACATATATTTCCAGAAATAGTAACTCATGCTTGGATAAGGACAACAAAGGATTACAAAAGGAATTGCTGAATACTAAATCCTCCTCTTGGATATTGACAAGAGATTCTGAGAAGGTCTGTTGTAAAAAGAAACTTTTCTTAAACATTAAATTATTTGCAAAGCAACAACGTTGTCTCAAGAAATCTGTTAATACTCCTTCAAGCAGTTTTCTCTTAACACAGCGTGGAGGTTCTAAGTGTGCCAATGTTGTGTATAAAGGGACTTCTCAATAAATGCTACCAATGGATAAATAACCAGTAGGGGAAAAAAAGCAATAGCCTGAAACTCAGATTAACTAATTTTGTTAATTGCTAGCAGCCTGGGTAAAAGTTTTGATAAAGAGGTCAGGAGAAACCATTCCAATGAGATTTTAAGATACTGAAGTTTCACTCATCTTAGCTGCTGATGTATTTGCTTAATCTATACTAGCACCTCATCCCACACAAAGAGAATCATAATTTTGCTCCTATACCATTTGGTAGTAAAATAAGAAACAACTATAAACCATCCATACCCTCTTAGAGTTCATTTGCATTTCAGAGTTTCAAGGGCAATAAATTAATATTCATTAATTGTATATACTGCCTTACTGATGTCTATACAAAAATGGTACCCAAAAGTGTTTTTTAGATGAATCATGCATAATTTTTTTGTCTTTACGCCTCTGGGCATTCTCATTCAACCACACCTCAAGCAGATACTGCAGACAACTAAGTGATTTTGCATTATTGATATCAGGAAGAGTAACCTGTGTTTACCAGAAGTCGATCTTTGTCTCGGGTGGATTAATCACAGCTGAGGTCAAGATGAATAAATCTGTGTTCCAGAATATCCCGGTTACAGTTCAAGGCTCAAAGAAAACAAAGGAAGTTAGAGGCTGAAAAGAGGAAGGAAGTGAAAGACTTTCCAAAAGAAAATACAGATGTTCTAAGACTCTCATTATTGTTATAATTTGACTTTGTAAAAAGTCCAATTGAATTTAGAGATGTTTGGTCTTAATCAACAACATGTTCTACTATGTCAATTTCATCATGACATGGGGAAAAAGAGATATGTTGGAGCCAGCCTTCTTATAAGTCATAGTTACAACTAAAAAAGGAACATGTACTTTTAATGTAATTTTAATTAAAAATAAAATGCATATAATATACATTACATGTGTCTAGATAGACATACATAAGATATACACACACTCACCGTAACTCCTGTGCTCTCTTAAGGGAAAACAGCTAAATATTTTCCTTTAAAATTTTCCATGCTATTACTCTTCAAAATAAACTAGGATTGTGGATAGTTATGTTTTTACAAGTCACAGGTTTAGGTAAAAACAGTTTAAAGGGCGAGATGCCTGCAAATGCACTTAGAATATGTTTATAATATAAAAGATTCATTTCCAGTGCTGTTCCACTGGAGCAGTTGCTTACATTATTGGAGTGGGAAAATTGTTGCCACTTGGGCCAGTCCATTTTCATCTCTGACTACCCAGAAGCATGTGTGCACATTAACCCTTTGAGACCCTGCCCAGACTCATTGTCCATTGATTTCAGTTGAATGGAGGTGGAACATTTACTTGTTGTAAATGCTTCTAGACTGGGTGTCTAGATAGTATGATGATAAGCATCATATAAACACAGAGAAGGATGGAATTCAAGTTACCTTTATCTATGGCTCCTTTCATATACAGTATGTGTCATAGACAGACACCAGTGTCTCATTACATGACCACCCACAGAACATTACCCAATGTGACATTCTTCAGGGAAAATGAACAGAAATGTTTTACCACATCAGTCTCTTCCAAGAACACTGATTCAATAATAATACTTAAAAAGTGACCAGATACCCATGGATGTTTCCCTCTTCCACTGTTTTGGCTGGGGGGCATAATAAATAGCTCGGAGTCTAAAACTATTTAAATGAAGGAAGACACAGAAGGAAACACACTGGCACACACATACACTCCCTGATACATACACATATGTTTGTGGATGTCAACTTATTTACTTGGCATTTCTGTTTCTCCAGTGTTTTCTCACTATAGGCTCACACTCATTGCTTCTGCCAGGCTCCAAATTTTCCTAATTATTGTACAGAATCATAGTAGACACATGATTCTTTCTCGTTGAAAAACATTTTTTCAAAGTCAAGACAACTCATCGGATTGCAAAGAATAGATTACAAATGAAATCCCAGAAGAGAAATAGTCAAAAATGTAATATTAGAAATCTTAAGAAATGTGATCTATCATTGCCCAATGTTTCTCTAAAAACCACAATATATGAAAAATACTTTGTGTTCATTTCATAAGTTGGTTTTTTTTTTAACAAGGAGAACCTAACAGAGACTTTGATGCATGCTGCTTTTCCAGAGAAGCAAAACTGATTCACAGGTTGACAGATTAAGGGGGAATGTCATGGCAGAAGGAAAGACAACCTTAAATTTTGTTTTTGCATAAATATTTTATTGTGATCTCTGAGAAGAAAACTATCGATGTTTTTTCAATGGCAGATTTGATGATTAGGTGTGATTAAATAATGATAAAAGACAAAACAATAAGAACAGTTCTATGAGGACAGAGTTCTGGTAGAAAATCGGATTTGAAGGAGAAGAATTACAGACACCATTCATTGATATGAATTAAGTGTAAATTATAAATAAGGTGTGTGTGTGCGTTGTGTATGATAGAAGATTGCAGAGATTACAAGCTTTTATGTTTTCCTGCTTCAGTGCTTGAAGATCCTAAGATTTGGAGAAAAGACCACATTGAGTTGAATTAAGTTGACACGCCCCATGAAGAAACTTGAAAGCCCATCGAGTTGGATAAAGAATTGAAATGTATTCTTCTCTCCAAATAAGCTTGTAAGTATACTTTCAACTTTGGGACTATCTTGTGTATGTTGTCAATTAGTTTTTCACTTCGAGAGAAAAGCAAAGGTCAAATAAGAACTAAAAAGACAATTTTTTTTCCCTTTTGGCTTGGTATTATCAGTTGGACTAAAAATAATTGACAATCCCATGGAATCTAGTATGTAATTACTTCTAATTACTCAAAATTGAAAATTCCTCAAGGCTTTTGGCTTTTTTCTTTTTCTTTTTTTTGATCTTAATAATACTTTGGGTAGGAGTATGTTAGCAAGAAACTATTTTGGCTATTTGTTTGGAGGAGTTCTCTACATGTGAGTTAAGTAATCTTTATAAGAACAGGAGGTGCTGATAGAATAATTGTGTTTACTCTTCCCACTTCATGATTTCTCTCTTATAAACATTGTTTTGCATTATTGGGCTCTACGTTCCTTTTTCTCATCTGATGTTTTACAAATATTTTTCTAATTGCCTGAGACAGTGTGGTCCAATAAAGTTAAATTGACTTTGGGTTGAACTTGTGTGTCTGATCTCTTGCCAGAGGTTATAGTCACCCACTTGAACTGACTTTCACTCTGTTTCTTGGTCTCTGTCTCTCTCTCCCTTTTATGTTCTTTTGTGCTTGTTATCCTTTTCCCCCTTAATCTTAACATATAACTCTAGAATTAATTCTCAAGACTTCTACTACCAAAGTTTTTAAAGTTAGTTCATTTCCATCTCTATCCATATCTATCTATCTATCTATCTATCTATCTATCTATCATCTTTCCATTCACCCATCCATGCATCTATCCATGCATCATATTCCACTCACCTAAGTCAACAGATCAGAGTTTCAACCCAAGTCCCTGGAAGAGGTAAACTAAATGCTTAAAAAATAAGAGTACTTGGAATAACCCATTTGTTTGATGTCTGGAAACACTTTACAAACAACCTCCAGGAAAATAACAAAGCAAATAGTGCTGGTCTACCGCAATGGAACAGATATGGTGTGTGATCAGTTAGCTGCAACCCACAAATAAACACAGACAGGCAATCTAGCAAGCAAAAACAGAAACCACATTATTGTCCATCACAGACTGAAGAGTTTAGAATAAACTTAAAGCCTCATATGTGTGACTTCTAGACTCTCAAAAGAAGGTTAAAAGCTTCAAGAATTCTTCCTGGTTTTGTATAGTAAGCTCCCGAGTTTCCCTTTAACCCCAAAGATCAACATTTATTTTAACATCAACCCACTTTCGCCAAAGCCTAAGTCTTGGGAGTCCTCATTTCTCTCACTCTCCACTCCCCCACTCTCTACGTGGCCTGGCAGGTCCTGGTCTCTTGTGCTACAGTGATAGCACCATTATCATACTTCAAACACCTAGAACTGACCCACCCAAATGGTGCCATAATCATCAGCCGCTTCCAGGCATTCAAACTATTTTCATATAAAGTTGAAATGAGTATCTGTAGGGGATAACTCTACTTTTATCCAGATTAATAAATGCTTTCTGCTTGTATGGAAATTCCAAGCAAAGGGAAAACCCTTTCTTTTAAATGCGTCTATTAGATCTGTCATAACTTACCTTTACTCATTCTCTAAGGACAGATGACCATCTCATTTTTGAGTCACATTTCAATTATAGAGATGAATTGGTAACCCTTATTCCTGTTGTTAGAGACTCATTTTTATCTGGGCCTATTTGCAAAATGGGATAATCCATAACTTAGGAACAAAGCCTAGAGTTGTTTATTTTTCTCCTGAATCTGAGGCTACAGAGAATGCTTATTCTTCCAGAGTTTCACCTCTTCTCTTTAAAACTTTAATCCTTTTGATTTATCCTAAAAAACTACTTGGTCACTACATATACTTCCTTTTCCTTTCCCTACTGTCTAGGAGAGACCCACAATTAGAAGTTAGGTTTATTAAGATTGAATTTATGTTGTATTAGACATTAAGCAAAGATGAAAGGGAGAAGAGAACTTATACTAAATATAAGGATCCAGGATACTAAGACAGTCAATGCATAAAATAATATAAACACTATGATAGATAATCATTGTTGTGAAAAATGTGAGATCAGGTGACCAAAACATGTCTTAGAAATTATATTTAAATAGCATTTGAACAAGAAAGAAGGACATCCAGGTGGAAGAAGTGTTGGAGGAAGAATATACTCTGACTGAATTCCACCCACTCATGTTATGTGGATTCTACTCCCACCTCCATACCAAAGAGATCTCAGGAGCCCAGGATTACAACTTCCATCATGCCATGAATCTGCCATGACTCTTGACTTCTTGAAAGGAGGGTTGCTAGGAATAAAGTGTGGAATTAAGCTGCTATGCTTGGTATAAAAGCAAACACATCTGGGCTTGTGTCCTCTTGGCTTTTGCTGCTTTCAGGCTGTACCTGGAGTCTCTGCTTAGACAATGTTACTGGTACCACCTATTGATCAACTAGTCTCTCTCTATCTCCCTTTCTCCCTTCCTCCATCCCTCCCTCCCCCTCTTCCTCTTCTCATTTCCCTTGTACATAAACCTTTTATTAACTTTTCTCTGGACGCCTGCTCCTGAGTCTTGCCCTGAGTTCCTAAGCACTGGTGAGGACTCACATCCAGTTTACCCCGTTTCCTCTTGGGGTTGCCCTGTAACAGAAGCAGCAGCAGGAAACAAGAAAGGAATGGACACAGCTTCATATGTATTGACTTCCTTCCAATAATCACTACTTTAAGAATTCAGCTGAGGGTGAAGACAGGAAAGAGGGAAATTTCATTAGTTTCTAGGTTATTTATGTTTCTAGCTACCTACGAGGCTAGGGTTAACTTCATCTCTTCCATTTGTTTCTCTTGAGGTAAGTCCATTCAGGCCAAAGGCACATTCATTCAGAGGTAGACTTTGAGATACAGATTGAGGACTATCTTTTGTTTGTTTGTACTTTTTAAATTTTTATTTGTTAACTTAATTTTTAATTTAATCGTCTTTTTTGTACTTTGTGTGCTTTCTCCTCTCAGGTGTAGTCCCTGTAAAATTCCCACCACCCATTCACCTGTGCACCGCCACCACAGTCCCTTGTGTAAGAACACATTCTTTCTATTTTGATTCCTCTCCCTTCCCCTCCCCTGCAGAGTGTCTCTGATTAATAGTTGCCTGTCAATTTTGTTTTTTAATCTATTATAATGTTTGTTTGTATTTTAAGAAAAGAAAGGGCGGGCCTCCCTGGTGGCTTTGGGGTTAAGTCTCAGCGCTATCATGCTGTCACCTCTGTAGCCTGAGTTAGATTCCGGCCAGGAAGCTGACCCACATGTGGCATAGCAGACCTCTCCTATCTCTCCTATTTTTCCCACCGTATGTCATTAAATGCACCTGTTCTTCTCCCCACTCTGTCCCTGGTGAATCTTCTCACAAACACCTTCTAGCACCTCTGGCTTACACCCCAGTTCTTGTATGCATAAATATATAAAATTAATATTAAAAAAAAGAAAAGGGAACCACCCATTTTGTGGAACCCATTTCTTGAACCCTTTTAATTTGAACTTTTGGGGATGTGTGCACTTGAGTTAGGTTTACTAAATATCTTCACTAATTTTCTTCTGATGAGTAATACTGACATTTAAGTAAAATTGGTTTAAGTATAAATGCACTACTTCTAATATAGTTAATTGCACAAATCTATATGAACAAAATCCTTGAAAACACAGTACATAAAAAAAATATGGGTTGTGAAGGGGTTTGTTCATAATAGCATTATTTACCGATGCCAAGACATGGAAACAACTTAAGTATCTATCGATAGAGAGATGAATGGAGAAAATTGTAGTATGTGTGTGTTTGTGTGTGTGCGTCTGTATATAAACAAATACTACATGATCTCACTTATATGTGGGATCTAAGAACAAACCAAAACCACACAGAAAGACCAGACTTGTGGTTACAAGTCAGAGGGTGAGGGAAGAGGCAATTGGAGGAAGGTGATGAAACTTTGAGCTCTAAGTAAGTACTAAGGATTTAGTGTGCAACATCATGATTGCAGTTTCCACTGCTGTATGAAATATGTAAAAGTTGTTAAGAAAGTAGGTCCTAGGAGTTCTCATCACATGGAATGTTTTTTCTCATTTTTTGCTTTCTCCTTTATTGTATCTAGATGAAAAAATGGATGCTAGCAAAGCAAATAGGTAATCATTTCACAATATATGTAAGCCAAACCATTATGCCGTACACCTTAAACTTACACAGTGATGTATGTCAACTATATCTCAACAAAATTCTAGGGGGTGGGGTAGAAAACATGGGAAAAGCATTCAAAGTTTGTGGAAAATGTGCATTATTGAATTTCTCAAAAATTATTTTTCAAAACCATTATCATTCTCTTTAAAAAATGTAATACTGTTGAAGAGTTGCATCATCTTTAAAGTTTTTTCAAGTTAAAAAAATTTTAGCAGATTTATTATAATGTCCTCATTTTTTAAATCATCATATTTGCTATTAAATTACAGTAATATCTTTTAAATGTCTTTTGGCTGAAAATGATCTTTATAATCATCTTCCTTCTCCTTGGTGCTGTATTGCATGTTTTTCTTATACAAATAGTCATCTCCTTTATATATGTGATCTAAGAACAGACTTGCTTTAGATCAGGGGTCAATATGGTAATGTTTTTGTTCTATGGGCCAAATCCAATTTAGATGGCCCATGAGCTAAGAATGGTTTTCTATTTTTAAAATGGTTGAACATTTTTTAAAAAACAAGGATCATATTTTATGACACGTGAAAGTGATGTGAATTAAGTTTCAGAGTTCATAGAGTTGTATTGGAGCTCAGTCACCTTCAGTCATTTACATATTGTCTATGACTGCTTTTGTGCTGCCTGAGCAGAGCTAAATATTTGCATAGTAGCCTGTAGGATCCACAAAATCTAAAATAACTACTCTCTGGCCCTCAGCAGAGAGTTTGCTGACTCTGTGTGATAAGTTGAAATACATCGCCACATATTGTATTGTGTAGTTATTTCACTTTATTTTTAATTACTCAAGTATTCAAAGTGTTATCCTTCTGAACTTCAGAAAAGGGAGATGTAGAATTACAAGAAATGAAGATTCTTGAATCAACCATTTAACATATGTTTTACTGTCTGATAGGACATTATCCACAAGGATTATATTAGAAACTTTAATGATCTGGACCTATGGAGAACATTTCAAACAACTACTTAAAGTGTGTACCTCTCCAGAATGCCATGGGGGCCACTCCTTGGATCTTTTGAATATAGAGAGGGTTACAGTGTTTTGCACACTTTCGTAGTCTCAAACCCCACTGTGCCACAGATGAGGTATAATACAAATTGTTTTGGCATCTCTGGCTTCATCGAAAGCCTTCATGTCTTTACACATCTGTGTCTACAAGAAAGGATAATTGTTCGGTTATTGTTGTTTATGAATCAGAAGAACAAAAAGGCAAGGAAATAAACAAAGTGTCAGGTTTGTACGAATCTTGATTACAGTCAAATCATATTGCTGGCACTGCCCACGTGCTCCATGGCCAGCGGGGCGCCAGCTAGTGAGTAGCCTCGCAGGGCCTCTGTCTTGGGGCTTCGAAGTTTGGAACAGCTTACTTGAGGGTTCTCACAAAAACTGGATACAGCCAAAACAGTCAAGATCTCACCTCTGACTCTTTGCTATTGTTGACTCACTTGTGTGTAAGAATCCCTGAAGTCATAGGAGATTTCAAAATGATTGCAACACCCAGTAAAGAGTGCTCACAAAAATATGCTTAATTATTATCTTGGAACAAGCATAGTTTCTCCAACTCAGCACTATTGACATTTTGGGTCAGATGATTATTTTCGTGACTCCTGTGCATTGTAAGACGCTTAGTAGCATCCTACTAAGCCACATTAACATTCTCCCAGTTGAGACAAACTAAAATTTCTCCAGTCATTGCCAAAGTGACCCTAGAGGGGGTCAAAGCCACAGACAGTTGAGAACCAATGTTTCAGAGGATGATGAAAATTTGCTTTATTCTAGGAACCCTGGTACACTGCTGGTGGGAATGCAAGTTAATCCAACCACAATGGAAGGCCGTATGGAGGTTCCTCAGTCTACTAGAAATGGAACTACCATATGATCCGGCAATCCTGCTCCTAGGGATCTACCTAAAGGACACAAAAACACTGATCCAAAAGAGCACCTGTACTCCTATGTATCGCAGCACTATTTGTAATTGCTAAGACCTGGAAACAACCCAAAAGCCCAAAAGTAGATGACTGGATCAAGAGGATGTGGTACATATACTCAATGGAATACTATTCAGCAATCAAAAATGAGAAACTAGGGCCATTTATAGAAACATGGATGAAACTAGAAGGAATTATACTCAGTGAAACAAGTCAGAAGGCAAGAGAAAAATATCGGATGGCTTCACTATTAGGAGGAATGTGAAAGAGCAACAACAACAACAAAGAATAAGCTCAAGGAATTGGGCAGTTACAACCAAAAGTAAACAAAAAAACTCAACAAGACCAAAAAGCCAAGATAAAACAAAGGGACCATGGGAGGGGGGGAAGGGAAGGGGGGATGGCAAAGATGGGGATGAGGGCAGAGGGTGCACAAGAGACTGAGGTGATGGTGCACCGGTGAAATGGTGGTGGGTACTCCCTGGGGACTACAAATGATGTCAAATATAATTAATAAAAAAAAATTTGCTTTATTCTAAAATGTAATCAAACTTGCTCTGAGAAGTATTAAGCTCCAAGAACTAGAATAAAAAAATTCAGAATCTGAGTTTTAGAGACATAAAATAATTATCTAGAAAGTGAAAAATCTGATGATGTATCCAGGTTTCTAAATTAGTCTTCGGTTTACTTAGAATGAATATAGAAGAACATTTGGTGGATTTGTTTTACATACCTTGCTACTTGGAATCAAAGCATCCTAACTTATGCAGCATCTTAGGATCTGCTTCATCCTTCTTGTTCCATCTTCTAGAACTAATCTGCCCACACACTCTCATGCAGATGTCACAGCCACTCCTGACTACCATTACCTTCTAGTGACATCCCTGTAACTTTGCTAATATTTTCTCTCTCAGTGGAATTGAGTGTTTTTCTTCTACAGCTAGTGTTACGGTATAAATGCCTATATGTGAGTACAGAATAAGCTTCTAGAGTAAATAGACTCAAAATAAATCATTACTAAAAACTTCATACAAGTTGATTTCATATTCATAATCCAAGATGGCCTCCTGGCCTGACCACAAACCCAGTTTGGAAACTTAACCCTGAGACAGCACTTGTCAAACTTCGGGCACATCAGAATACCTGGCAGGGTTTGTCTTAACCAGTGCTAAGCCCCAATTGCTTTAATTGAGTTGGTCTAAAAGAGGATTTGAAAATGTGAATTACCAACAATTTCCTAGGTGAACTTGGTGATGTGGGAAGCACTGATATTATGTTAATTCTCAGCTGATCTTAAAATTAACAAAGGAAACAGATCTGAATTGTTAGTGTTAGGAGGGATGAAGAGTTTGACATAAGCTGCCTTTTGAATCTCTACCAACTATTCTCATAGGAGGTCCCTCATGTCCCTCTTATTTACATTTGTTCGTGAGCCATATTAGTGGAAGAGAAATGATTTTTTACCTTTTTTTAAAAAAAAAAAAAGCTTGAATGGATCTTTTTAAAAGTATGAATGGATTTTAAAAAATAGAAATTTTCAAATCCATTTTGAAAAATTATGTGAAATGTGTTCATATCTGGAACTTGTCTCCAGAACAAGTTCTCATGAAATCATTTGCAATGCAGATTCTCCTTAGGAACTCTATCCAGCAAACTTAATGACTTCATAATATTGACAACAGCTAATCCAATTCTTAGCTAGGAACAGGGTGCAGGGAATGATTGTCTTCAACCTCACTTACACATTTTAGCTCTTGTAACATCTAAACATCCATGAAGACCCTTTATGGCAAGCATTGAGTTCAGGTGGTGTGAGCAAGTGACAGGCAGACCCACAGCTGGAGATAGGAGAAAAGTGAGTGGCAGTATCGAACAGGAAATGACCTGTCAGTATGGCGTCCAGCAGCATGTGTCCTGCTAAGCAACGCCCACCAACAAAATATTCAAAAATGAAATGCCCCCCAGTGCAGCCCTAGTTTCACTAAAGGCTTAAGAAGTGAGTACTTAGTATTGTATGTCTCTGTTCTCTGTCTGCTGTCAGTTCTCAATCGACAAGAAGGAAGGGAGATTCTGAAAAAGAGTTCTTTCCCTACATTATTTAGTCATACTCCAGTTGCAATAATAGTCTGTATATCATGTGACTTGAAAGGCTTGCAAATTATACTTCTCATTTTAAAGACTTTTATATCCTGTTGTTTCTAAACTTCAGAGTGAGGCAGACCTGGGTTTGAACTCTCCACTTACTAAGTATATGACCTTGGGCAAAATACTTAAACTTTTAACCTCTGTCTCTCAAGAAGTTAAAAATGAAGAGAAACCCTGTTTCATAGGGTTGATGAAAGAATTAAATGAGATAATATAAAGAGTTTTACAATAATAAGCACCCATACATTAATAATAATTCACTCATACATTAATAATAATTCAAACATTATAAAATGTATTTTTCTCACTAAAAGTCACCACATTATAAATTCTGATCAAGCATATACCCACTGAATTTTCCTTCACAGCACCTGACTACAAACTTTGTTTCTGTACTGTGCACCACGAATTCCCAGCAACTAATGCTGTACTTGGAACCTATGACATCCTCAATAAATCATTGTTGAATAATTAAATAATAAGTGGCTCAAACTGAAAGAAATCTTCTTGTTTTACAAGTAGGCTGTGTGAGTCTTTTTAAATGTGTAATGAACAAGCAGAGCAAAAAGGAATCAGAATGATAATCAATAACATAGAGGCTGTAAGATGTCCTCATAGGAACATGATAACATTTGGATTAGAAAATAGGAGTTTAGAAATAGATAATTGGATAATCAATAATTTATAGCCTTCAACCACTGTTCTAATGGACATCATTTACTTGGTAGGTTGCATGTGAATAAGATTCCCCTGATTTCTTTTTTTTTTTTTTTAAAGATTTATTTATTTGTACGTGCAAGAGCTGGGGTACAGGCCAGAGGTGAGAAGATTCACGAGAGACAGAGTGGGGAACAGAACAGGCAGATGGACTGAAGTGCACTGCTGAGGGGAGCAGTGGGCGAGGCAGGAGAGGTCTGCTGCACCATGTGGGTCCCCTCCCTGGCCGGCAGCAGGGATCGAACTCGTGCTGCAGTGGCTGTGGTTTGCTTCACAGTGCATTGCTTAACCCACTGCGCCACCAGGGAGGCCCAGATTCCCCTGATTTCTTTTTGTTTCCAGGTTAAATATTTATGTTAAATAGTTATGATATTAGGCTCACAAGAGCAACAAAAATATCTACTTTCACCTTTAGATCACTGCTTTATCTACACAAACTAAGTCCTCTGAGGCCTCTCTTGCACTTAGAGTTCTCTATTAAAGCATTAGAAGGTGTCTAGAAAGTGTCTAGTCCTTCAATACAGGGAATCACCTGTTCTGTGGGGATGTCAGACCTCACTTCCACTTCTACCTCTTTTGTTTCAACATGAAAACTCTGATGAACTTCAATGATCATACCTGTATAGAAAAGCCTCTGATGAAGTAGAAGAAAAATCTCACTATATGCTTGAAACTTTCAGGAATGCTAAAGGGTAGAGATCACAATTATCACTATTTTTAAAAAAGAAAGTTAATGTCTAACTCTAATTGTATATATACATACGCACATATATATCTGTGTGTAGTATATATTTTTTCATTACCTGTCACAGACAAATTCACCCAAAATATGCAAGGCCAAATAAACACAATTCAATAAGGTAACTTCTAGATTTATTTACAGTGAAAAATATCAAATGTTTGATAATCATTCTTAATTAGGGGAATCGTTTGTTACTTCCTTTTGTTTCGCATTTAAAACACATTTGTTTTCCATTATGAAATAGTTTGTAAAAAGCACTGAACCAGAAATTTAACTGTAAGCAAAATGTGCTTTCACCTTAGTCCAGCATTGTTTGATAAAGTACATTTCACGGTAATTGCACCATTATTTCCAAAGAGTATGGAAAAGTGCTCCCTCCTCTGTAACTTTCTGGAAGGAATGCCTGCCTTCTGAGAAGGGTTGTATATGAAGTAATATGAGATCTGTGTGAGCCTGTGATAAACTGTGAGATCATAATATGTATGCAATAGTGAGAAACAACAGGAAGGAGGTACAGAGATTGGACACACTTGTTGACTCATATTGTGTGGCATTGTTTGTACAGAATGTAATAGTAATAGTACTATTCTGTACTAATAGTACAGAATGTAAACTAAGTGTGTTTTTCCATCAAAAAGGATGGGTATAAATAATGACATAGGTAGAGGAGTTGCCCATTACAAAATGGGCTTTTATCTCTGGTCCCTGAATGATTCATGGGCGACAAATCAATGTTCACAACACAAGCCTTGGGACAAGGCCATGAGGCACAGAGGAACAGTCCTGGAAAGAACCCAGGACTCCGTAAAAGCAGGAAGACAGGAAGTCACTCTCGGGTCAATTGCTTACTACCTCTGATTCTGAATAGATTATTTTGGCCTTTCTGATTACTATACAGTCTGCTAGTAAGAGGAAAGACAACAAAAATGAAAGTGCACTGAGGACAAAATGAGCGTTTTAACCAAGAAACTTTGTCCTTTAAGAGGAAAATGTAAGTTTTTCATCGATGATATTATAAAGGATCATCAGTGACCCTGTCTTGACAATTTAAGTCTCATACATTAAAGGATTAGAAATTTACTCAAGGTTATAACTTGAAATTTTGTTAGATGCTATCTTAACAAATGTTTAACTTGAAAATCTGTGAAATGCATATGCTTCTGGGAACAAAGTTTGGGAAGAAAACACAATAGGAAATTATATTAACATGATAACAAATGTTTAGAACTAAAATGCAACTTAGATGATAAAGAGGGGGAAAAAAACAGAAGGAAAGATAAACAAAATAATTACTAAATATATGCTACAGTCAAGACTAAAGTAAAAAAGATGCACACTCAAATCCTTTTCTTCTGGGCCTCCCCGGTGGCGCAGTGGGTTAAGCAACACACTATGAAGCAAACCGCAGCCACTGCAGCACGAGTTCAATCCCTGCTGCCGGCCAGGGAG
>JAGFMF010011634.1:4025082-4090548 GCA_019455555.1 Galemys pyrenaicus
GTTCTGCTCCCGCTCTCTGTGGTGAATCCTCTCACCCCCCACACCTCTGGCCTGTACCCCAGTGCTTGTACGCATAAATAAATCTTTAAAAAAAAAAATCCTTTTCTTCTGCTATCATCTCTATAACTGGTGATGTTTTTTCCAAATTTACAGAGTTCTGAAATAATCTTTTGATTTCAAGATGGCAGAAAGAACACAGTGCAGTTTCTCTCTCAATACAAACTCTAGAAGTAATAAAAAAGATTTCTCAAGTCACTCAGTCACATTTATTTTTTTAAAAGAGGATAAATCTTAGAGACCTAGAAACATTAAGGAAACCCCAGACCACAGATCTGCCACAGGATGACAACATGAGGGGAAACTTGTCCTGAGCATGGCAGAAAAGAGCAGAAAGGCTAATGAGCACTTAGCAAGAGCTTAGCTGAAGAACTATAGTGGCTCCAGACAATCCAAGTTGCCCTTAAATGCACTCACATCCATGTAGATGCGGAAAGGACAACTTTCAGATGTACACAAAGCAAGTCACAGTCATGGCCTGGAGGCTGTCAACAGAAGGGAGAAACAGTTGCACATCAGCACAAAAAACACCTACAAGGTCTGCATTTATGCACTGAGTTGTGACTCTCCTCAATCTGCCTCTTGCAAAAAAAAAAAAAAGGGGGGGGGGACACAAAAACAACAACCTAAGTTCCAGGAGTTTCTTTTACTTTGCCCCCAGATAGGCTGATCCAGTGGAGGGAGCTGACTAGAAGGAAATGTCCATCACAAAGTTGAAGAAGAAAAACTGAACACATACTTTTCCTCATTTTATAGACAACTTCATATTTAATAGCTAGCTAGATAGATAGATAGGTAATAGTTAGCTTATACTAGACAGAGTTATACAATTTGTTATGTTATAAAAGTAAGAAGAAGTAAACAGAAGAATTTATACCACAGTTAATAGACCATCCAAAATTGAACTTTACCTAAAAAGATTTCATATTTCTGTAAAGAAAGGCTATACCTTTATCACAGAAGGAAGAATAAACAGTTATAAAGATGATATTATAACTGTTAAATTTATAATTAAAAATGCACAACAATCTGGATTGAACATACCATGTATCGATCTGATGTATCTGAATACAGATGTATCTGAATACAAATTTGCTAACTAGAATACAAAGTTGAAGAAAAATAAATCCAGAAACAATAGTAATCAAATAAATCATTTAAACTTTGTGTTGTCTAAATAAACATTGATAGCATAAAAAGGGGTGGGGGAAGGAATTGGATTTAAATAAGAGAGTAGATAATAGAGGAAACTATAAACAGTCTAAGTATGTTTAAACAGAAATTCATTGTCCCAGAGTTCTGGAGGCCACAGTTCATAATTAAAGTGTTTTCAGGACAATGCTTATCCTGAAATATGCAAGGGAGAATCTTTTCTTGTGTCTGTAACTTCTAATGATTTGCCAACAATCCTTGGCATTTCTTGGCTTGCAGCTGCAGCACTTCAATCTCTGTCTCTCTCATTAGACAGAGCTTCATGCATCTGTCTCCTGTTCTTACAAGGACACCGATGATATATTGGATTAAAGGATCTCTGCACTCTAGCATGACCTCATCTTAATGATCACATCTGCAGTGATCCTATTTCCAAATAAGGGTATATTCTGGAGTGCTGTGGGTTAAGACTCCACCATATCTTTTGAGGAACACAGTTCTTTCTGTGACATATACCATGTTCATGGACTGGAAGAGTCACTATAATTAAGATACAATTCTCCCTAAATTTATAGATTTAATGCAATCCTCATCAAAATCCAAATAGATGTTTTTTATAAGAAAATAACAATTTGAATCTAATATTCAAAAGAATTAGAATTTGCAAAACAAAATTAAAAGAAAGGACAGTCAGAAGAATTTTACTGCATGACCAAATATAAGACTACAAAAATCAAAACAGTGTGACATTGGTAAAAGGACAATTAGACAATAGAATACAGAACAAAAATATCCAATATATATTGGGTGAAATTTTTGTTGACAAGGGTACCAAAGCAACTCAATGAGAAAAGGCAAATTTTCAACAAATGCTGCTGGAGCAACTGTATATTTATATGGGGAAAAAATGTTATCCCTGACACCATACACAAATCCAAAATGAATCATAAGCTTAAGTGTAAGAGCTGGAAATAAATATATACACACACACACACATATATATATACACACACATATATAATTATTTTAAGGCCTTGGGAATCAATGATTATTTCTGGGGAAAGATAAGGCTTTACAAATATCACAAAATGATTCTGATAATATAAATGATCATTAGTGACCTTAATGGAGTGGTATCTGGAATACTAACAAAGCATTGTTGATTAGACTGTGGCTTTAGTGAAAGTTGAGTTTATAAAGAGTTCTGAGATAATAGAATGGATGTTATTAAAATGCAGATGAACAAAAGAGAAATAATCTTGCCAAGTTATCAAGGAACAGCATGGAATGGAATTGGAAGGGAGTGAAATTCTCCCTCGAAGTGAACTTTGGCTAATGAACAACTTTGTCTTGAAAGAAATTTGTCAACAGCAGAAGTTTCACGATAGTTGCTATCACCATGGTATCCATTCTAATCATCTCAGTCTCAAAAATATTGAACTTACATGTCTTGTAAGTAAATCTACTCATTTTCAAAGCCTAGCTTCCAAAAGCAGAATTGGACCCCAGCAGGCCCATAACTTCAACTGAATACTTAGGGGACCATCCACCCCACAATATGAATTAGGTGTTTAGGATACAGTGATAGGTAACTAGCTAGGAAAATATAATTTAGAACAGGAAGACTGGTTTCTGTGAGCATAGAACTAGTATTCTCTGGAGTTCGAGAGAAGAATGGAAGTACTGTCAAAGAGAATGAGATAGGGCCTCCCCGGTGGCGCAGTGGGTTAAGCAACGCACTATGAAGCAAACCGCAGCCACTGCAGCACGAGTTCGATCCCTGCTGTCGGCTGGGGGGGGACCCACATGGCGCAGCAGACCTCTCCTGCTGTGCCCGCTGCTCCCCTCAGCAGTGTGCTTCTGTTATCTGCCTGTTCTGCTCCCCGCTCTCTGTGGTGAATCCTCTCACCCCCCGACACCTCTGGTCTGTGCCCCAGTGCTTGTATGCATAAATAAATAAATCTTAAAAAAAAAAAAAAAGAGAGAATGAGATAAAATGTTGAAATTGAAAGAAATCCCAGAAAACTATGAAAGAACTAGCGCTTCTAATTTTTTCCCTTTCTTGTTGCCATCAATTCCAAGGTCCTGTCACATTCTAAGCGAACACTATCTACTTTGCAAGCAGGAAGGATTGGGGTTGGAGTTCTGATGGGTGCGGTGGGGAGAATTTTCAACTTTAAACAAATTGAAGTCATTACAAAATATTTTCTTTGTCCACAGTAAAATTACATCTGAAATCCGTAACAGAATGAAATCTAGAAAAATTCCCCATATTTGCATACAAAGATCATGTTTCCACAAACCAAAGAAGAAATAAAAAAATTATACAAGAACATGAATGAAAATGACACAATATATCAAACTTTGCACAAAGGAATAGTACTCAGAGGAAAAGATGACATGTTTCTATTTACAGCAAAATGGAGGAAGTTCAAGGAAATCATATATAATAAGAGAAATCAGGATGACAAATATTGGACATTTATATCATGAATGACAGATGAAGCAAATATAAGAACTAACTAGAGCTAATAAAGTGAGATTTCTGGGCATAATAGAGAAGGAGAAAGGGCTAAAAGGTTATCAGGAATAGCAAAAGAAAAAATTCAAAAATAAAAAATTGTAGTAAAGAAGTTTCAAACATATACACATTTGAACCACCTCCAACATCTTAGAAATCCCAGCGTCTAGCAGAGCCCCAGAAAATTAAGAAGTTTTTTTTAAAAGTAGGATCCATCAAAGGAGAATTCATAAGGAAATGTACAGCATTAGTGCTTCTATTAAAAATAAAATTTTAAATTCATGATTTCAGCTTCTACTTTAGAAACAGAAGGAAAACTTAATCCAGAGCAAGATGAAGAAAGGAAATACTAAGAACACAGAAAATACTAAAGGGAAACTACTAAGGAGGAGCATAGATGCAGGAAAATAGAAAATCAATGAAAACAGAAGCTAGTGATTTTAAAGTCAAATCTAGCCAAATTGATCAAAAAAAAAAAAAAAGACAGTAGACACAAATCACCATATCAGGAATGAAAGAACAGACATAATGACAAATCCTACAAATATTAAGAGAATAAAAACAGAATTTTAAGGACAAATTTAACAACCAAGACTAAATGGATAAATTCCATGAATGACACCCATGGTAAAGCTCAGTTAGTCACAGATTGAAAACACAAAGAAAACTCCAGGCCCAAATGGTGAAACTATCAGACACTTAAGGAAGAAGTAAAGACAAGTCTACCAAAACTCTTCCAGAAAAGTGATGAGAAACTATGCCTCTTCTCATTGGATGAGATAGCATTACCCTGATATACAAAACCAGATCAAGTTATTATAAAGAAACTACAGACAAATGTTCCTCATAAAGATGCTCCATCACGACTGTGTGAAGTTTACCCTAGGGATACAAATTTGGTTCAACAGCTAGGAATAAATCACTTTGAGAAGAGACCATTCAAAATGATGATGAGCCACCCAACACCACTGGCATGACTGAAATGGAGAGTATCGTCGCTACCCGGTTGACAAGCGCCTTGGGGACTCACACGTGGCTTGTGGGAATACCACTTGAAAGTTCCGTGCGTCTTGATGCCGGTGTCTGGGAGCAGGTGTCCTGGTAACGGACACCATTTCTCACAGACTTCTAAAACGATAGGCCTCCACAGAGCCTGATCAAAGAGGACCTGGCCTCCCCCTCACTGGTGATGCCGCGCATTTGTCTTCTTTGTGGGTGGCCATCTTGTGCCGATCACATTGCCTCCAGGCATTAGAATGTTTTCCTGCTAAGGGTCTGGAGGCCAGCCCGCCACGCCTGTCTGAATCAAGGCATCTCTTTGTGAGCCGTGCGCGTGCAGGAGCGGTGTGGAGTCTGGTGTGTGTGTGTGCTCCGAGTAACAACAGATTCACGGTGCTGTGCCCACAGAGTCCCGCTGCCTGCACTGCCTGCTGCTGCTCCTGATCCTGCTCAGCCATCTCTGCCGGGAAGGCTAACCTGCGGGCACGCTGATCTCAGAAGCTAGGAAGGTCTCTCAGGCTTCTGGAATGCCAGATGATGGGAAAGAGGTGAGTCACGAGACAACTGAACCCCGCAGGGAGAGGAGGTGGGTGCGACCTGAGGAGCGTCCTGGGACATTGCTGGGGAGTCTGGGAGGCACTGGGATCTAAGGTCTGTCTACAAGGACTGACTGAGCCATCATTTTTGAGTTCTTGTTACCCAGAAAAGAGATTTTTGAGCATCTTAGAAGCTAGATACTCCCTCTGTGCTAGTTTGCGACCCCTTCCTAGGAGAGCTTGTGTGGCAGGGTGTAAAGCGGGTGGGCAGGAAAGGCATGTGGGACGGCATCCCACCAGCTAGCCCCAATGCCATGTAGAGAGCACGCAGGGGGCCAGGACGTCCTTGGTCCTGATACCAGCGGTGGCCTTGGCTGGGCAGGAACCATTGACGACGGTCAGGGCTGACTTAAGACACGGCTGGCTCTCATCTCCTAAAAGTACACAGCAGCATTTCTCAGGGGACTGGCTACAGACCTGGGAGCTTATAGGCCAAGGGCGGGTTCCTAGGACTCACAGTCAGGCCGAGGCAGAATCTCTGAAGGTAGAACCCAGATAGCTGCATTTTAAAATACAGCTCCCAGGACATTGATTTTTTTCAAGAAAGACCTTTGAGGGCTTGCCCTCAAGGTGACCCAGGACCATCTCTTTCTCCTGCTCCTCCTCCTCCTCCTTCTTTTCTTCCTCTGTCTCTTCTTCTCCCCCCTCCAATTTATTATTGCAATTATTATTACCACCAGTACCTTTTCCAGAGGCATGACAAAGGTGTGGGTTTTTCCACAACAGGCTAATTTACTTATGAGTCAAAAGTTTTACAAGAACTATGAAAAGTGGTATTGTCTAGGACCCTCCTGCCCTCCTAATTAAGGGTGAAAAATTACCGTATTGCATGCCCCCCAAAGGGAAGAGCATATAATTAGGAACGCCGCCTGGGGTGAGTTGCCACCATGGAGAGTCATTTATATACAGAGTCATGAAGAAACGTCAGTGAATAAAGTCTACATGAGTTACGAGAATCCAATAAAAATATTTGTCAGCAAGAAGAACAATAATAATCCAGTTTACATGTCTCATAATGTATATTTTCAGAAACCTTTTCATGCCCTAAGTAGATTGTTACATGACTATTTCATAATCTGCAATGTTTCCCAAGTGTTTTGATTGATAATACCACTTTGTAAACATTTTAAAATCCATCTTCACTCTTCTGAGCGACTCAGCTTATAAACTTTAACAATATTTAGGATAGTTTCATTACACTTTTTGTTCAGTGTTTTAGACTTTTTAATGATGAAGGTGTACTCTTGGTCTGTCAAGGTGTACTTGACAGAACAAAAGTAATTAAAGTATAAAAGAGCTGAACTCACACAGGGAGGAAAAATGTCCCTCTTTTACATATGCAGGAGTTCCCCAATTCATGTTCAGAATTTCTCATTATTATGTCCTATATCTAGAAGAATATATGTTCATCCATTTGTTCAATTCTCTTAGAAAGCCAAAGTTTTAAAGAAAACTTTTCAAAATCATACTGGAAAATATTCTTATTTGCCTTGAATTATTATCTTTTTTAGGTTTAAAACCTATTAGGTTAGAGAATAATACATAATACAGACTTATAGAAATATAACACCTTTAATAAGCTCTATAAGAAATAGTCAATGATATTTTAAACAATTTTTTAAAACCCTGCCTATATTGAATGTCAGGCACTATATACATATATATGTAATGTGATATTAACTCTTTAAACACAATACTCTAGCATTTTACTTATTCCTGACCCACTTGTCCAGGTTATATAACTAGGGAGGAAAGTACCAGGGTTTTGAGCTCAGCCCTGCATGATGCAAGTCTTGTACTGTGCCGAGTACTTGTCAGTTACAAGTAAAAGAATGCTGACATCATAGACTGATCCTCTGCAAATTTGTTCATGTGCCTCATTTTAAAACAAATCGCAAAAGTTTTGAAATGATTTTAAAATATTGGTAAATATTACTCTGTTACTGCAATTGAATAATAGAAACACAACCTACTTATATTATGAATAACATTCCTAAGAAAAAATAAAGGGAAAAAAGGAAAAAGGTCTAAGCAGGCTCTTCCTGAGGTTTCCTTAAGTCCCTTTCAAAAATGCCCTCCCATTTTTATAATATCTTTTTATATTTTTGGAACCATGCATTTATAAGTTTAATAAGTATTTTTACAGAAGAATTTCACCATTAAAATTATAGCTTAGAGTCACAGGACTGAACAATGACAATTACCCAACCTTGCCTTTTTGACCTTTTGAAACTGTTTTATTAGCTAAGTTTTGCAGCACCACTTCTAATAACAAAAATAGTGGATCCAGAGACAGTTTTATTTTAATGTGTTCCTAAATTATAAGACAATTTTAAGAAGGCAAAATACACATACAACTGGCTGTTACAGTGGATTCCTTCCTCCCAAAGGGACCTGGTGACCGATCTTCAGGAAGGAAGGGTCCGCCTGGATACAGCTCCAGTGGATCAGCTTTGAAGACCATGGAGCTCTTATCCCTGCTTAATCTCTCTCTGCTTCAGATCACTGCCCTTTGAGGATGAGGATGACACAGAGATGACTATTTTAAGACTTACGAAAACCTATTGATTACCCAAACAATTCACATTTTCAGTCTAGTTCTAAAAAATATTTAATGCTTTGATTTGATTTACAGATTTCTAATCATGTCATTCATTTCTTTTTCACTGGAAAGTAATATGGTTAAATGACCAAATTGTGGTCACACAGCAAGTGATAGGATTTTACCCCAAGTTTATCTAAGTGCAAGCCGGTGCATGTTAGGGGGGTTTTTCTCCTTTTGTGATGGTTTCCAGATTGTTCTTAACCCAGGGCATATTTTGAATTTGTCCTTCTTATCTAATAAATTCCTGGGTTTTTTTTCTATGATTTGGCTCTTTCTCTAAAATGCCAAATGATAAAAAATAGTTAATGAATGGTTCCAGGTTCTTCATTAACTTTTTAACTATATTAAATAGTAAGTCACATGGGGCAGGGTCTGGGAGAAGGCTATTTGCTGAAAGTGCTAATTGCTTTTATTTCAAGCAATTAGCTTGGTGTTGGATTTTCAACATTAAGCCCTGGTATATCTCTCTTACAATTTAGGTTTCTCTTTGTTAGTTTAGAAAATTTTTATTTTGCTCATTTTTAATAAAAAAAAAACTAGAATTAATCAGTTTTGCCTACTGGTAGTCTTTTGCTATTTGTATAAAAAAAAGGATTTTCTTATATTTTAAAAGCTGGTTTTATCTTTAGAATCTAGAATATCTAGGTTTTAAAATGTAGGAGATGTAAAAGAAAAATTATTTGGTTCACATGAAAGTACTCTCTTTCAATAGAAAACAGAATGTGTCCCTCTGGGATGTATAATACAAGAGGGGTTGTAAGAGAACTCAGACGGAGCTGACAAAATGCTAGCAATTTCAAAATGGCGTCAGTGGACCAGGTTGGTCTTGGGGCAATGTAGCATTTTTTTCTTAAACTGGAAAAGTCCAGTCATTCCAACAAACATATATATCTCAATGGATCTATGAATGTTGCCAGTTTCATCGTTTTTTTTTTAAAGCAATGTGTTCTGGTGTCCATTTCTCTGTTACTATCTGTGTTTATGTCTCATTAGACCATACAGGAAATCCGCTACTTGTTTATATTGCCATGCTTGGGAAAAGAAAAAAGACATCTTTTCTAAAAACAGTTACACATTTTTTTTGTCGTTTATTGTGAATCAAAAGAAACTAGTCTTTGCAAGCATTTTTGAAAGTCTGGCACTTCAAAAGAGTAGTCATTTACCCGATTTGAATCCCATTTTGAAAAATTTAGTTAAAGAATCCAAAGCCATACTAGAAAGTTTAACTTAATTTTCTAATAACTTCCAAAATATTTTCATTATACACTTTACTCAGGGGAAAACTACAGCAGAATCCCTATAGAAGTAAAATAAAAGCAAGGACAAAAATTTCTTTGGTTGATCACATACTTTCATCTAAGAGTTTCCCTTCTTTTTCTGTATATATAGACCCTTCTTTTCTTCTAATATTTCTTGCAAAACAGTATTCCCTATCATCTCTCCTGCTCTCTTCCACTTGACTCCAGTCATTTTAGCCTAACTTAATACACAGTCACATCTGTCATTCTCATGCCTATTTTTGTGAGTTTGTGCATTTGTATTTTTCTATTTTTTAAAAATTTATTTCTGAATGTATTTTAATATACCTTATAGTTCATGAAGAGTGAGACTACAAATTTTCTTGACCTTAACTTCAGTTTAAAAACTTAACCTATATGGGGCCTCCCTGGTGGCGCAGTGGGTTAAGCAACACACTATGAAGCAAACTGCAGTCACTGCAGCATGAGTTCGATCCCTGCTGCCGGCCAGGAAGGGGACCCACATGGCGCAGCAGACCTCGCCTGCCTCGCCCGCTGCTCCCCTCAGCATTGTGTTTCAGTCTGTCTGCCTGTTCTGCTCCCCACTCTGTCTGGTGAATCCTCTCACCTCCCATGCGTCTCTGGCCTGTACCCCAGCTCTTGTGTGCATAAATAAATAAATCTTTAAAAAAAAAAAAAACTTAACCTATATGTGGTATTCTCTTCATCTATTGTTTGATTAAAAAAAACAAACAAACAAACACCATATTCCTCAACTTGTAGGAGCAAAGCAAGGGAAAGGAAAAGGTCACCCAATTTATTACAAGGAATGTAATAATCACCTTTAATCACCTCATTGAACCCTTATTTTTATCTTGCTAGGTAAAGGTTAGAATAGAGTCTTCTAAGCCAGAAGTCATAATAATTATTACTGACATGAGTCATTCAAAGCAAATACAACATTAAAAACAGAATTATATTAGAAAGCCATGAGAATTCTGATTTCACACACACATACAAACACACACACACACAGAGCCATGGGGGCTTATGTAATATAAATCCTGCTAAAACTTAGCTCTGGTTTGTTCTCTTCAAGATGGATAATGTGTTAGCAATATAATAGAGGGATTTTGTGCCACATAAACCAAGAATTCAGAATGCAAACCATTGGACCCACAGGATAGGTTTGTTTTATCTGCACTTGGAAGAAAAGGACCTACGAAAACAAACCAATTTGCTTCCAATCCAAATTATCAACTGAAGAGATTCTTCAACAGAAGACCAGAAACAGATGTGAATGCCTTTTCTCCATGACTGCAAGCCAGTGAATAATTTCTTGCCATTTTATCCCTTTATGATAAAACCTCAAGCTCCCATTCACACCAGGAGAGAAGAAAACCCTAGAAGAAATGAAATACCATTTGGATCCAATTTTTCTTATTCATCTTCCCCTAAGGTAAGGGCTGTATCTCTAGGTTCCACAACTGTGGATTTCACAATGGTGTTAAGATACCACCTTGTTGGATTTATTTTCTTCAGTCTGCAGAGGCTACTTGCTTTCTGTCTTAGAAAGATGACACATAAGCATCCTTTCACTTTTAAAAGGGAGGGGGCTAATGCATCAATAACTTTATGTGCAAAAAGGACTGAATTTTTTTTTTGAGAATGATTTATTGTTCTGGAGTCTGCACTTTCTGGGAGAAGCTAATGTGTTAGCTTTTGAACCTTTGGAAGAGTGAGTTCAAATTTGGCCCATAGTAAGTAACAAGTAACAATGTTTGGCCTGGTCTCCAACTATTCTCTGGGTTTCTACATCATCATACCCCACACACAACTCAACACCATTAACACAACTGGAAACATCTGCTGGACAAAGATCCCAGATTTGAGAAGAGAGGTTAGCCAAATACTCTCAATACCTCACTATTAGAAAACCAGAACTAACTGTTGATGTTCAAAAGCAAAGTTGGGAAATTATTAGCGATTCACATAGATGATGGGAAGTAGGCCAAGGTGTTCTAGAATTCTTTAGAGAAATCTGGAATTTTTTTTTTACTGTAATGTTTGCTTATTTTTACAGCTATTTGCCCACTTGGGTGGGCCCCTCTCTGAAGCTAAATTTGCAAAGCCATATCTCCTCCAAAAGCACGTAGGTTGTAGGTTTCAAATTGGTGCAAAATGTCCTACACCCTTATGAACTTAAACACAACCACAGATGTTCTGGAATGTAGAACAGGGTTGTGTTTAAAAACACCAGAGGATAGAACGGTCACAATTTAAAGCTACATGGAACATTTTTAGCAACCTACTTGTCCTGTGTTTAGCAATTCATTCCTTCCCCCTTTACAATCTCCACCCTTAAAAGGGAAGAAATTACATTAAAATATCTAAGTCACAAGTGGTGGACATCTATATTAAATATTAAACCTAAAAATCACTTCCTACAATTATTTGAACTCTGATCCTTGCCTTCGGCGTGGCATTCATCATTTTAGAGCACCACGTAAAGGCACCTTCACTCTCTGGACAGTTGCTCATAATGATAGCCGTTTTATAGACCCAAATCACCATTTTATATTGCTTTAAGAATCCTATCAAAGATATATTCCAGTTCATGTGTTCAAGAACATTTAAGAGAAAACCATGGTCATCACCCTGAAGAACTCGGTCTTAAGGAACAAGGTTATACACCAGTGCTAAGGGCAGGTGAACGTGGATGTGGGTTTAGGACCATGGGTGACACAGAAAGAGCTTCCACAAGTTTTTCAAGATATGAGTTCTATGTCTAATCCTCATTTACAAGCCAAATGCATAAACTTTTGCAATTTAGAGAATAAATATATTCTCCAAAATACAATTTATTTACTAAGATGAGTGAATGCTAGTATTTTTTTTTTGCTGACAGTATTTAGAAATCATGCATAAATGAAAGATTAAATTCTAATTGTCCTGAGTGTTCAATTCTCATTTAATACTCTTTCTTTCACATAATGAGAAATAGCAGGTGTACTGCCAAAAGCACTAAGCTGGGAGGCAGAAAACCTAAATTCTAACCTAGTGTTACCGTTATTTAGCTGAGAGGAAAAGTCATTTCATCTTTCCATATTAATTTCTTCCTTTTTAAAATTATAAGGTTAGGGGCCTCCCTGGTGGTGCAGTGGGTTAAGCAACGCGCTATGAAGCAAACCGCAGCCACTGCAACATGAGTTCGATCCCTGCCTCTGGCCAGAGAGGGGACCCACATGGAGCAGCAGACCTCTCCTGCCTCACCCGCTGCTCCCCTCAGCAGTGTGTTTCAGTCAGTCAGTCCGTTCTGCTCCCCACTCTGTCTCTGGTGAATCCTCTCACCTCCTCAACTCTGGCCTGTACCCCAGCTCTTGTATGCATAAATAAATAAATCTTTAAAAAAATAAATAAAATTATAAGGTTAAACAAGTTAACCTCTAGAGTTGTTTTCCATGTTTAACATTCCCTGATTGTCATTTCTTCATCTTGTGACATGGTAGTGAGTTTTTGACTGTCTTGTCTAGGACACAGATAAAAGTACTGTATGTCATGAGAATTATACACCATGATTGCGTGGGGTTCATCCCAGAGATGCAAGAACAGATTAATACAGGTAAGTCAAAAAAGGTAATGCACCATTAACAACGAAAGTAAAGATAAAAATCATATAATAATATCAATAGATACAGAGACAATATAAGATTTGACACCTTTAATGGTAAAAACTAAACAATATGGAAATAGAAGGAACCTACCTCCATAACAAAGGTCATATATCACAAATCAACAGCCAATATAATAATGGCAAAAACTGAAGACTTTTCCCATGAGCTCCAGCATAAGCCAAGGATGCCCGCTGTCACCAGTTCTATTTAACTTAGTTTTACAGGTTTTGGCTGACCTGTTTGTCAGACAAACACAGGAAATAAAGGGAACCCAAATAGGACAAGAAGTGAAACTGTGACTATTTGCAAATGACATGCTATTACAATTAGAAGATGCTAAAGACTCGATCAAAAAGCTGTTAGAAACAAATGAATACAATCAAGCATGCAAAATCAGCATATAAATCAATATCATTTAAAATATGCAAACAATGAACAAGAAACAAACAAACAAAAAACTCCATTCACCATAGCTTCAAAAAAAATAAATACCTCAGACTGGACCTAGCAAAGGAGGTAAAAGACCTGTACAAGAACTACAAGGTGTTGTTAAAGGACTTAGTGATATAAAGAGGTGGAAGAATATTCTGTGCTCATGGATGAGAATTAATCTAATTGATTAATAGATTCAACACTCTTGCTGAAAAAGAAATACAGATTTTATGTAATCCCTATCAAAAGCCCAGCAATATTTTTAAAGAAACCGAACAACAACAAAAAAAGAAATCAACAGGGAACCGTGGAAGATTTCCAATTGCAAAAACAACCTGAAGAAAAAAGAAGAGAAGCGATGGTATCATTTACCCAATTTCAAACTTCACTATAAAGCAACAGTATTAAAAACAACATTATGGTGTCAAAAGTCCAGAAATAAATCTATGCATATACCAGCATGATAAACAGCCATAACCATAAAATGAGGAAAAGACAGTTTCTTTAATAAATGGTGCCAGGAAAATTGGAAAGCCACCCATAAAATAATGAAGTTGAATTACTTGCCGCTATACAAAATTAATTCCAAATGGATTAACGAATTAGATATAAGATCTGCAACAATGAAATACATAGAAAACATAGGTGATATATATGTTGCGTAGCAACTGTAAAGAAAATTTTGGTAACTCCTGTGGCAAGGGAATTAAAAAAATGATTGGAATTACCTCAAGTTAAAAAGTTTCTATATAGCAAGAGAAAATACAAATGATTAGGTACTTACTCTACAGAATAGGAAAAAATAATCACACAAGGAATATGAATCTCATACAATTCAGCAACAACATAAAAAAAAAAACCCAAATGGACAGCAGATATGAACAGACAACTCACTACAGAAGATATCCAGAAGATCAAAAGACATGGAAAAAGTTCATTGTCAGTCGTAAGTGAGAGATGCAGATAAAAACGACCATGAGATACCACCTCACACCCAGGAGATTGGAGCATATCAAAAAGATCCCCAAGAAATAAGTGTTAGGATGTGGAGAAACAGGAACCCTGTTTGTGGGAACATGAACTGGAGAAACCATTATGGAAAGCAATCTGGATTCACCTTAAAATATTAAAAACAAATGCCATACAACCCTGCAATTCCACGCTTGGGTATATAGCCACAGAATATAAAACTATCAGCACCCCCTCCCCCATATATTTTACAGTAGCATTATTTACAGTAACCAGTTAGAACATGGAAGCAGCCTAAAATTCCCTCCATGGATGACTAGATCAAACAGATACTGTATATGTACCATGAAATAGTACACATACCGTGAAATAGTACACAGCCACAAGAAAGGAAGAAGTGTAGGCATTTCAACAAAATGGAGGGAATTTGAAAAAAAAATATTGAGAGCAAAGCAAGTCAGAATGATAAAACAAATCTTGGACATTCAAATAACAAGCAATTTCACATCATAAGACACTTTGGAAAAGCTACTGGACATCAACAAACATCTTGGAGGCTCTAGGTTAAGAGGGAGAGCAAAGAAAAGAGCCAATGGATACAAAGGATGATAGAAAAAATGCTGAGATGTGTGCTGAAATCTTGCTCTCACAGGCATACCTGTTTGAGGCAAGCTGGGATCCAGAATCCACCATGGTGAACCTGGGAACCCTCTTTTCAGGGCTGTGCACCTCATCAGCTAATAATTACAAGTCTCATAGGCACTCATTGGGCTAATAATTAGAAGGGTGAAGTTCAGAGTTGTTTTCTAGTTGCAAACTAGTATCCTGAGAATGCAGCACACTTATTAATAATGATTGCATTACAAGAACAGATTTTCCATTTTTAAATCAGAAAGATTTATGAAGCTGTGTGGTCATGCCTTGTAGCTGATGTTTCCAATGAAGAATAATCTAATTTCCCAGTGCAAATCACACTGCTGTGACCTAGAGACATTTTGTTTTGTCACAACAGCATTTAATTTGAACTGAAATTAGCCAGAATTACACCATGTTCCTGGCAAACAGTCTGATCCAAAAATATCACCATAGTAACATGTGTATTCTATCAACAAGTCCTCTTTCATATTTTTTAAGGTCTCATTCTATCAAAAATTCTGAAATGCATGAAAAAAAAATTTGGAACACCAACCTGTTGCTGTAAGATATTTGTAATTCAATTAAATGGCAATATGGGATTTAAAAAAAAAATCCCTGTACTTAAGGAAACATTCACTTGCTCATTAGTCCAGATCAACTTTGCAGATGTAGTGAGTGAGAGCTTCCAGAAATGTTTTATATGACCAAGTGCTGAAATTCATTTTCTTTTTACTTTTTCTTTCATCACCTTCTAAGAAATTATATGTTCATTCCAAGGAGCTAGGTCTCAACTGACCATGGAAAGGTAATTTTTTTTAAGTTGGCTTCTTTAAGCTAAGAGAAATCATAAAGGAAACTCGGAAAGTTCATATTCTCAGAGGTTTTAGTACTCCAGCCATTGAAAGAGAAAGCTCTTTTGATTTTATATATATGTAATATATAAATTATGTATATATAATATAATATGCAACATATAAATTAGGTGCATATATAAATTTTATGTACATTATACATAAACTATGTATATATAAACATATAAGTGTATATATAATCAAAAGGTCATATATATATACGGCCCATTAGAATGAGTCCACATAGGTTTACAACAGGTCATTTCCTGCCTTCATCAGCTAAGTTTGTTAAATGTTTATAGAAGTAACAATATGTACAGAGGTGAATCTGAAAAGATGATAATTAAATTGATTACAATGCGCCCTCCCCCACTGATATGTGTAGTTAAATGGGAGAGCAAGGAGGAAAAGAGAGAAGAGAGTGGAAGGGAGGAGACAGGAGATAGTATCTCAAAGCCATTGTTACCCAGTGGATATTGTATGCATAACAATTGAATTTTAAAGAAAAAAAAAATGAACTGGTTTTCCTGAAAAAGCAGTGAGCGCTATAGAACAGCAACACAAGTGCCTGTGGGTGAAAGACAGAGGGGTGGCGGGAGTGGGGATCGTTGCCAAAAGCTGTACTGGAAATGCTCGCCTCTGAAGGGTCTGATCGTGTGGACGTTGTGTGTGCGTACTTGAGCTTTTTGTGTAGAATCAGCTTCATCTTGATACCATTAGCAATGAAAAAGGATTGTTTTGTATAAAAAGATTGCATTTGATTAATCACGCTCAGGATACAGCACACAAGCAGCGACCTTTTCAAAGATGTTAGCTTTATCTTTACCTTCTGTCACTGGCGGTAGATTAATGATCCAGAGAGCAAAACATCACATGGAAAGTCATTTATTTTTCAGTTTGACTTGAACTCCTTAACTCCATCACAGTACTGCGCAGGCATTTTCACTGCAAACAGCATATTTCGTGAGCTCTGTGGTCTCACTGGAAATGTCTTTTTGTTTGTTTGTCTCTGTGTTTGTTATCTCTCTGGGGGCTTGTATCTCTTTCCATTAAAGTTTATAGCAAAAAGGACAATGACCCATATTTTATTTCCTTTAGTAGAATTCTTCTTTATTCTTTGATAAACAGTCATTCATAACTGCTGGGGAATTTTGACATAGAGAGACAGGACCATTTTTTTGTTTAAACTACAACAACACAGACTATCTCTGGAATAGCCTTATTTGCTCAGCAGCTGTTTAATTACTCGCTGTGCTATGCCAGGTACTGTGCTCGGACGTGAGCATGATATAGACATGGTTTCTGCCTGCTGAGAAAGGTGCCAAGCCCATCATTGCTCATGACAACTGTCAGTCAGCATCATAAATAGGACATGGGACTAAAGAACAAGAGGATGGAACATAATTTGGATGGGGAGGTCAGAAAGATTCCCTTAAATTTCATCTGATAATCGAAAAATAATGAGAAGTAGATCAAAGAGAGTGGTGAGAGGCTGGCTGGTGAAGGGCATGTAGGGAGGGGAGCGGGAAGCTAGGTTGTGAAAATAAGAGGAGAGCAGTGAGATGGCCAAAGGCCTGGGCAGGGTGACAAGCAGCAGTACCCTGAGGTCTTAGCAAGAGGGTTGAATTTTCTTCTAAGAGTGAAGTGGCATGATTGGAGAATTGCAAGAAGAACAAAATATCATCTCAAAAAATATCATTCTGGCTACTCTGAAGAACAGACCCAAAGGAAGCCTAAGTAGAGGCAAGAAGATCCAGTTAGAAGAGTAGGGATATGGCAGTGAAGATAAAAGGAAGTGACGTGTTGAGCTATATTTTGGGGGTAAGTCAACAGATCTGTGAAGGAAGAAGATGAAAGATGATTCTCGGGTGTCTCAGTGGTGGGATGCAGTAGTGGCCCCCAACCTCCCTCACTCCTGGACTGCACTGGGGGTGACTTCCTCCCACACTGTAACAGGGCTGGCCTGTGTTAACAGAAAATGTAGACGATGCAGAAGAGTACCAGATGTTGAGAGAGACTCAGCGCAGATCTGCTCTCCTTGCACCAAGTTATGTCCCCTTGGCTCGTTTTTCCAGCCACTGTCATGGTGGCGGGCCCTGGAGACTCCTCCAGTCTTTGCACTGGGGCAACCTAGAAGGCCTCTTCTCAGCCCACACTTTCCTTCTCTCCTGGGTGACCCTCAAGTACCACTCAACACCCATACAAGTGCATCTGGAAGTCAGCTGCTCTTATTGATCTTCTGGTTAACAAAAGGAGAGCAAAAGATGACAGATAAAATTTTCTTCTCAGCCACAGGCAGACAATTCCGAGATACCTTTCACAAGCTTCATCAAGAGTTCCCACGGGATCTAGGATTAAATTCCCAAAGTGATAACCAACTCATATTTATATCAATTTTCTATCTTTACCTGCTTCACCCTCCTGTCTCTCAACAGAGCTTCCTGGGATCACGGCTCAGACAAATGATCTACCTCCTTGCCGGGAAAGCCAAGGTAGTATGGTCTGGTCCCAAAGGACCACTGAGCCAGGTCAGTGGATGTTGAAGAAAAAGCCAAAGTGGTAAAGGAGAACCAGAAAATAAGCGCCACCAATGCCAAAAGAAAATGTCGGAGCAACTATATTGAGTGGGTCTTGGAGGAGTTCAAAGAAGGAAGCTGCGCACATCTGACTTTTCATTACATTTTTCATATCATTTGACTTTTGAACAGTCTTATGAGATAAACAAGACAGAGATTATTTTTCTCAAGGTCCAGGTAAGATTAACACATCCCAGAAAGTTAAGTGCGATGTCCAGATTCACAAATCCAGGGCCCACATGTTCTGACTCTAGTTTGCTTACATCACAAACCATTGCTTATACCATGCTTGTCGGAAATCAACTTCACTGGGGCTGAGTAAACCCCCTTGTTTCTAAGAGTTTAATTGCAGACACATGTTGGCAATACATAAATAGTTCAAATTCTAGAAGTTTCCTGAGAAATTTTATATTGTAGAAAGTTGGAGATTTTTTCAAAAAACTTAATTCTAACAAAATACTCATAAGGTGTTATAACTGCAACTATTTTACAGCTACTAAAACCTCACCTAATAAAAACTGTAGGAAGCAAGAGGCACACTTCCATGTTCTTCCCAAAGACGGAGGTTACGTCAACCTGAGGCTTCTTTCTACATTCCTTACTTGAGAAAACCTCTAGGCTAAGCAAATCAGTGGGACAACCTGAAAATTTAGATGATAGTCATTCACATAATTATTGGGATTGGACAAAGTCCATAAAACAACACTCCCTCTCCCTGCCTGAATTCTGAAGTTGCCTGATTACTGAATATTTGACAGAGGAGTCAGTTGGAGGGGAAAATGCCAGATTTCTGCAATAGCTACATGGCAGGACATGGCTTAGATAAGCAGCCGAGTTGGGAGTCCTTTAACCATTCATGCCCCCACTGCCTTGAATCTAAACCTTCTGAGAAGTCATGACCAGAGTACCTAGTACCTGCATGAACTAGACAGATAAGGAAGAGAAGAAATCCCCAGCACAATCTTTTGGTAAATCTGCCTTCTGATGAAGAAATGCTGCCTCGCGGGTATCCTGTGCGCATCACAGAGGGAGCGGGACAAGGGAAGTGTGTAGGGGAGTCAGGGAGCCAGGCATTCCACTCCTTTCAATGATTCTGCTCTCCAGAGCAACTTCATGATAGCTAAGTCTCCCAGGCTGGTGCACACTTGCCCTGGTAGGCTTGGCTTACAAGGAAACATGTGACATAATAGAGACAAGATGGCATAAAGAATAGCACAAAGCCTCAAAAGCAAATAAAATTCGATGTACACACTGGAACGCGCGTGAGATCTGGTAGGTTCCTGGTGAGTTCATGCTTCATCTCCCACCAGTGACCAAGCAGGAAGTCGAGAGACCTGGGTTTTGCTTCCTTTCTCTCCATAAGCGTTGCCTGGATAGGATACAGTAAGTACTCTTCACCATAAAACCCATTGACTTGAAAGCACCGTGCTTATAAGACTCTTCTTTCAGGTAACCAGTTCTGATATTCCAAAACAGACACTCATTTAATCCCTGCTAAACCTTTGATTGCAAGAACAAAACTTTCTTTTAAAACAAAACTTTAAAATATTTTTTTCAAGAAGCTGAGTTTTACCTGATTCTAGAAAATGGACAGTGTTCCTGGCCACAAATGCAATATACAGTTGCCATTGAAAGGGGCCAGGGCCTGGTGTTTTGATGATTGGAGAGCTATATGACCACAGCTGAGGGGTGATATCCTATATTGTCAAAATACCAACAACAAAATATCCTATATTGTCAATATATCTACAAAATAAAGCAATGGTCTTTCATAAACAAACAGGTAAAAAGAGGGCTGGGACTGATGCAATTATATGGGAAAGATCAGAACAGATGATTGAATTAAAGACAACCTTGGGGGAAATCCACTCTTTACCTCTTAAGTCTGTGATGACCGAAGACAGCGTTGCTTTATACATGTGATGAAACATAAACCAAGGAAAACATTCCTTCCTGTAGGATTTACAGCATAGTCCCTTAAATTTCATGAGCCAAATTCCAACTGCAAAGAATACTTTCTAGTAAATAGTATCTTTGAGGCTAACAAAATATTCAAATCCCCCAGTACGCACGACAATATTGAGAACATGCTTGGTATCTGTCCTTTCTCTGGCTGCACTCCCAAGTAACCTGCGTAGAAAGTGAAGAGCATTTGAGCTAAAGACAAGAAGGATAGACACCCTTTCGTGCCTAAATCAGATTGATGGAAAATGTCAATCTACAAACCAGTAAAAATTGGGGTTTTTTGGGAATCTATTCCTGGGACTTTTCCTTGCCTTTTGGATTTCAACACTCAAACATTTAATCCATGTATTTCATTGATGAAAGAAAGGATTCCCTAAATCTGTGTTTATTAACCACATTGTGTTTAAACAGAAAGCTTTCCATACGCACGAACACCCAAAGAGCTGGTTATTGCTGTGGATTGTTGCTATGCTCTCCTCTCACTCTCCTTTGTCTAAGGAATGTCTTTCCCCAGTGAGTATCTGATAGAGAAAAGCAACCCCTACTGAGGTTTTACAATTGCTAGACTGTAAATTGTAATTTTAATAATCTCATTAGTAATTAGCAATCAATGGTGATGAGCAAGAATGGTTTACTTAAACCACATGGAAGAATAGTGTGTGTAGAAAATGAGCAATTCTTCTAAAGTGTTTTATCTGATGGCTTGTGCTTGGTTTCAGGGTAGGGTTCCACATGAGTGTTTCATAACAGGGGATTGACCAGCTGAAAACCCAGCCATGTTCTGTGATCTCTGTGGTTGGTATGTGCTGCATGCATGTATGTGCAACATTTCCATCTGAGTTCTAGTGCTTGGGCATCATTTTATAACTTTCCCTGGTTTCAACTCCACTTACCTATTCTTTCTTACCAGGTAGTCTCCATTTGGTTCAGTTCTGAAGGAAATATGAAAACCCTTTCAAGCATAATCCTTGACTTAAAAAGAAAAGGTCTACAATCCAGTTTAGGGGGAAAGACTCTTGTCCATTGTAGAGCAATTGAATTGCTATACTTCTAAATATATTTTATGACATTAGTTACTTAAATGTATCGAGCAGCTTTTATGGGCTGCATGCTAAGCGCTTTACATACAGTTATCTCTGAGATATGTTCTGTTATTATTGATATTTTATAGATGAGGAACCAAGACGTGTAGGAACAATCTGCCTGAAGCTCTTCCACGAAATAAAAACAAAGCAAAGACCAGAGCCTGGGACTTTCCGAGACTTCTGCCATATGCTTAGTCAACGGGAGAGACCAGCAGTAGTGAGGTGAGAGGCTGGGATCCTAGGGAAGCAAAAGCCTAAAGAGATTTCAGGGCCAAGACTCAAGAGTCAATGCCATCGCTTGTCTGGGAGAGTGAAGCCAAGGCAAGGTCATTGTTCTGAGCTGCTGTTCAAAGCCGCTTTGGTTCAAAAGTCAGAACAACTGAGTAAACACTTCAAAGAAGAAATACAGGGCCTCCCTGGTGGCGCAGCGGGTTAAGCAACGCACTATGAAGCAGACCACAGCCACTGCAGCACGAGTTTGATCCCTGCTGCCAGCCAGGGAGGGGACCTCTCCTGCCTTGCCCGCTGCTCCCCTCAGCAGTGTACTTCCGTTGATCTGCCTGTTCTGCTCTCCACTCTCTGTGGTGAATCCTCTCACCGCCCCCACACCTCTGGCCTGTACCCCAGCTCTTGTATACATAAATAAATAAACCTTTTAAAAAAAAAAAAGAAGAAATACAGAGGGTCAACTGGCACAGGGGAGAATGCTCAAGTCCACTTCATATTAGGAAATACAAATCAACATGATGATGAGATTTCATCCAACACCTGTGAGAATGGCCCATGCCAAATTGATTAGAAACTAGTGTTGGTGCGGATGTGGAGAAAAATAAACTCTCATACATTGTTGGGAGTGTCAGTTGGTGCAGTCCTGTGCAAAACAGTGTGGAGGACCCTTAGCTATCACCTCTACATCACTTAGTATTCCTAATACAGTTTTACCTAGTACTGTGTAAAGGGTTGAACTGTATCGTTTAGGGCATGATGGCAGGAAGTCTGCATGTTCTGGGCAGACACGACCAATGTAGCTCTAACCATGTAGCGAGATTTTCAGTCCACTCCTGGTTGAATTGAATTATGGATACAGAGTGTTGCACACACCCGGACCTTCTGCCCACCTCTAGTTTCTCTGGATACAGGATCTAGCAGGCACCATTTTCCGGGTCTCATTCTGCCTGTTTGAGTGATCTTTGTGGAAGTTCACTCCTCTTCTTGGTAATTCCCGTAAGCCATTAGGCAAACTCCTTGGCCACTTTGGTGTCACTGGCCAGCTGCCCTGTCCCCTATCTCAACTGTATAGAATCTGATCAGCAGCATTTCAACATGCTTGGGCTTTCATTCGCGTCTTGCCATCTCTTGAGCTAATATTAGGCTCATCATCACTGGCCACTGAAACAGACTCTTTCGTTATATGCTTCAAGTTATCGTTTCCTCTGTCACGTGTGCTTGCATTTATTGCTCACTCTTCCATTGGGGGATCTAGTTGTCCCCAGACCCTCACCCTGTGCCAGGCAGCCAGTGTCTTCCTGGAAGCCAGTGCCTTCACTCACCTCTGCCTCCTCAGTTTTACGAATGGGCCTCACTAATGCAGTCAATCTCCAATCGCTGTGATTCAGAACGGAATATGTTCATAGAATATAAACATAAAGCACAGGAGAAATATAAACAAATGAAAGCAAGTACATTATAGACCAATAGGTCGTTCAAAACTCAAGAATTAAACACCACATCCATGTACATCCAAGTGGGTCAGCATCAGCTCCGTGCTTCCCTGGAGGGCGTGCTCGCCAGCTTAGAGGGTGTGCTCTCCAGGCTTAATTTATACCACACCTGTGACATGAATTTGTCCATTCAGCGAAGGGAAAGTAACACAGTTAATTAAGGGAAGAGGATTATGACTAAGCGTGGCTCTGCGGTTTGTATAAGGCTGTTACCACTGAGTGACAAGTTGGATGTTGTCGGAGACAGTAATGACCCTCTGGAGAAATGTCTGACATCGGGAACCGTTGAGATGATGGCGGCATCACTGAAAGCGGAGGTCATCCCTCGATTCACTTTTCCAAGGAACTCTACAGAACGGATTAATGGGACATTGTTCTTCTGTAATTCTCTGGTTACTCTAACAGAGTCAGGGTAAATTTGAAGAGGAGAAATGCAAACCAGCTTGAGGCAGCACTGCCCAATTTGATCAAAACGAAATGCAGCCATCGTGGGTTCGAGTTTGGTGGTCCAAAACATTGGAATGTTTCAAAGACATCTAAAATGCAATGCCAGTGTTGTTTTATTTGGTTTGGGGTTTGCTATCCCTTTATGTTAAACAGGAGTTGGGAAAAATTGCACAAAAGACTCACTGTGTATTTTCACAGATGCCTACATACTAAGTAGCCAGGGTTACTGATAAAGGAAAACATCAAATCTATGTGCACAAAGTCGCCACTCACCTACCTCATGGACTTAAGGAAGCTGAGGATGAATCACATCTGATCTTTATTTAGCATCCTACCTCGGGGGGCAGCTTTCTTGGAGGAAGCTCATTCTGAGCCTTAGCTGTGCACGTAAAACAGATCCTATCAGCTCCTCCTTTCTGGAGACCCAGGTAATACCTGCATGGAGCCTTTTGTGCGTCGGGGTGACTTTGGCGTTGCATCTAGGGTGGAGTGTGACACCACCTAGATCTTCTTATGGGGGAGACGGGAGCTAGACCCTGTATTTGAACACTGGAGAAGTATCCCACATGAACCCAGGCCTGAGGAGGGTATGTGAAGTTCAGATTCCAGATCAGCAAATTATACCTTTGTGATTCACCAACACATATTCTTCTAATAAACTATTTTTAAATGTTTTATTTTGTTTGTTTAGCCCAGATAGCAAAACACAGTCTTGTCACTCAAGACAGACTTCAAACTGCCTGCGCCCGTTAGAAACGTTTCATTAATAACATGTGTTTACCATTGAGGGAAGTAGACTTCGTGTGCTAAGATTTTGTTTGTCAGTCATTCACTGGAACCTCGCTGTTAATAGCATACAATGGTTTGTGGTTATGCCACAATTTAGCCCAGGTTTAAAAATACAAACTAGAGCCCTGGTGGTCTAGAAGGCCAGGGAGTGAGTGAAGGTATTGGCTTAACCTGCTCTGTGGGCTGGCGGCTTGGAATGCTTTACAAACTAATCAAATTTATTGACTCTGATCCTGACGTGGGCGGGGGAGTCACACACTGGAGTGTGCACCCCGCTTTGACTGCAGTTTGGTGAGGTTCTGAATGTCTGAGGGGAAGCAAGGCAACTATTTGGCATTCCTTTCCCCAAAGACAAATTAGAAACAGATATCACAGAATATGAGGGTTTTTTTTTTAACGAGCCTAATAGAAAAAAAGATTTTTCCTCTATAGTTTCGATTCTACTGTAGGCCGAGGCTACATAAGTGAAATTAACATTTCACTAGGCTGAACAGGCAGTGAAAATTCTATTAATTCAGTAGTGGGAACAGCAGCTGTTTAAACGGAGCACATGAAAAGTAATCGATTTTGCATGAAATATCAGTTTACCTTCATAGGGCTGGCTGAAGGTTCCTGTAGACGCTAGCTGTAGATGCGCTTTCGTAGATACGTAGCCCGAAGGGAAACATTTCCATTTAACATTTCTACACATGCGTGTGTAAAACATTCATTTAAAGTACAACAAAGCATGGCATTGACAGGAATGGAAGGACAATTTTGCCTTGTGTTTAATACGCCACTTTGGTATTAGAATCATGCTGAATCGTGCTGAGCCATCAACTGTTGCTACGGGACTTGTTTATGAAATCTCAGTCATGGAAATGGCACTGGGCTCCCAAACATTTGTGAAATCTTATATCACATGTACTTGAGACCAATTTTCCAGTTGCTTACAATGTATGCTTTCAAAACTATTTGTATTTCAAAATAAAGTAAGACTGCAGTTAAAGATAAAGTAACATATAGAAAATTACAGTAGATTATCCCTCGGTTGCCCCTTTACACTGACAGAAGAGATTTTGTGCTTTCAGACTTTTTGATGGTTCAAGTTAATTTTCCTTTCTTTTCATTACCTTCTTTAAAAATAAAGAATATATCAAGAGAGAAAAGTTGACTACTCCATTTTCTAGTTCCCAAGCTCTTAGAAAATGAAGAGTGAGACAGCACTGATTAAGGTACAATTTCCATTTTTGAAAGTCAAGGTTGACACCCCCTTTGTCCGCAAGTTTAAATTGCTGTGTGTATTATTTGTGCAGCAAAGAGCTAGAAGCAGTGAGGGCCACCGAGATGAATAAAATTGATCTACTTTGAGGATCTGATGATTTGCCAAGTATACAAATATTGAATAGTTCATAGACAAATTCTTTAATGTCTGAAAGAACAATATTCTAGATGCTTATTTTCATGTATATGTGATTCTTGGAGGTATTTTACATGGCGTTTTTGTTTGTTTATTTGTTTATACCAAGACTTGGTGTTTAACAAAGTTTCTGTAATTAACTATCGTGGAAACATAAAAAGGCCACAAATAATACTTAGGATAATTGGTCTTTTCTTGAGAGAATAAGAGAAGCAACATTTATCACTGAGCAATGACTGCGAGGCCTGCCCAAAGTAAACCCTTGACATCCAGCCCGAAGGAGAAACTTTCAGAAACCTCATCCTCTGTTTAAACCCTGACCAGGCCATAATACAGTCAGCTTTAATTCTAACTTCTAACTAGTCCACTATAAAAGAACATTTTTAAATTGCAAAATATTTAATAATATGACAAGAATTTATTCTGTCCTATGAGAAATATAATCCTATCACCAAATCACTTCAGAGCCAAGGTTTGTTTTAAATATGCCTTATTTACAAGGTCTCATATATACCAGACAATATGTCCATTCACTCGTGAATTACACAGAGAACTGTGTTCTGTTTTGTGTTCTGTGTTCTGTTTTCCAATATGAATCGATGTTGGATTTAACCCAGTTCTAATTGTTAGACTAATATTATCACTCTATCTTATATCTTGATATAAAAATATCACTAGCGAATCTTACAACTCGGAATTTGAGATGACTACTGTAAAGGTAAATTTTGGACTTAACTAGTACCTTACACTGCCATCTTCACTGTGCTATCCAAAACTGAAATTGATTTTCTGATTGTTATTTTCAGAAGACTGCCAGCTTCCCCAAGCGGCCCGTCGACTTGATGGGAAAACTACCACATGTCGCCCCTTATCGTTCTTATTAGCATTACTGAGATGTTCACATTGTTTAAATTGTCAGGTGGGAGTACTCAGTAACATTAGAATCTCAAGAATTTCCCATTTTTCTTGTGTCCTTGGGGCAACTATTGATTTTTCCAACATGGTGACTGGAAAGAACACGTTGAAAAAAGATGTTCTGTGACTTCCAGGAGCGATACACAGCTGGGTAGAGCTGGGGACCTTAATCTCTTTTATGCGTGGAATCACATCACCTGCATAAAGCAAGGTACTTCATACTGTTGTCTGGTTACAGTCAAGAACTTCTGTTCACCAGACAACACTAAGAGGATAAAAGGACAACCCACGGTGGGAAAAAAATGTTTGCAACACATACATCACTAAGGATGGTTCTAGAGCATATGAAGAAGGCCTGCAAATCTGTAAGAAAAAAATGCTATAATGTAATAGAAATATAGGTTAAGAGAGTTGAATGGGTACTTCAGAAAGGAAGTTTTCTCAAGGTCATTAATTATCAGGAAAATTCAAATTAAACCACAAGGTAATGCACCCTCTGATCTAGCAAAAACATTAAAGACAAAAAATTCCAAGTACTGCAAAGGAATGAAGCCGCTCATATCTGCAGCTACTGCTACTGTGCACTGGTGTATCCATTTTGGAAAACTGTTTAGTAGTGTCCACTTATTCCTCACTCTCTGTCTCTCTCTGTCTCTGTGTCTCTCTCGGCCTCTGTGTGTATGTGTGTGCATCTATGTATACACATACACATATCCTGGAATAGGAATGTATACCAAGCTAATAAGGTACACTTATAGTGATATTTTACAGCACATATACACACATACACATATGTGTATATAAAATAAATACTTGAATTTACCAAAAGAGTTAACTAGAATGTTCATAGCATCTCTATTTGCATACTCCCTACTCAACCAAATTGGATTATTATCTAGATGTCTACCAAAATTAGAGTGTATAAATAAATTGTGGCATATTTATCAATGAATTTTATACAGCTGTGAGAATGGTCTACAAATAAATGCAATTAGGTAAATCATGTAAAAAAAAATATTGGGCAAAAGAAGTCAGCACAGAGAGGACCTCCAGTGTCATTCTGCTTATATGAACTACAGAAAGAGGCAACGTCAGTGTTGCTGTTAGAAGTGAGGGCATCTTTTTGATGGCTGAATAGTATTCCATTGTGTATATGGACCTCAGTTTCCTGATCCAATCATCTGTTTTGGGGCATTTAGGTTGTTTCCAGGTCTTACCTATTGTAAATAGTGTTGCTATAAACATAGGGGCGCAGGTATTCTTTTGAATCAGTGTTTTTGTGTCTTTTGGGAATATTCCTAGGAGTGGGATTGCTGGATCCTATGGAAGTTCCATTCTTAGTAGACTGAGGAACCGCCATACTGCTTTCCATACTGGTTGGAGACTCATTCATAGGAACATGGATAGAGCTGGAAGGGATTATGCTCAGCGAAGTAAGTCAAAAGGCCAAAGAAAAATACCAGATGGTTCCTCCCCTAGGAGGAATATAAGGGAACCAAATAAGGATCAAGGAAAGGAATAAGAACAACAACAACAATAATAATAAAAACACAACAAAAAGACAGGGACAAATTGGGGACACTTGGTGGGGAGGGGGAGGGAGAGGGTTGAGGGCAGATAAGAGCACAAGGGACTGAGGGGATGGTGCACTGGTGAGATGGTGGAAATGGTGATGGGGAGTCCTTGGGGATTACAACTGATGCACAGATCAGGCTCACGAATGGAAAGGCCTAGAGGAGGGCTTCGAGGGCGCTGGTACTGTTTGCTTTTGCTCTGGCGCTGGTTTCATGGGTCGGAACAGGTTGTGAAAAAATCATCGTGATGTAAGCTTAAAAGAAACACACATTTCGATGTACATGGTTCATGTCAATCACAAGTCTTAAGCGTAGTTTTATCTCCCCGATTCAAACTGCTCAAGAATCTTCCGTGATACGTGCTGTGTATGGTGCAAGGGATGTTGTGAAGGATGAGTTTGACAGTGGACAAAGTCACACACAGGGACCACCTTCCCCACACACGTCCTTCCCTTCTTCTGCCTCTCCTTCCTTCCATTTAGTTATTTACATCTACTCAGTGAAAGAGCAATATTAAGCAAATTTTGACTAAATAGGAAGTTTGATAATAACTCTCCCTCCTAGATTAGTGTAATTAGTTAGTCATCCACAAGCTGTTGTTTCAGACCAGGGAGGATGCGAAAGCTCATCCTTTTGGTGAGGGGTGTGAGTGAAAAAAGAAACAACTGGAATGTATTTTCTGCCTGTCTCTACAACTAGGTCAGTAAGCACGGAGAACCCTGGTCTCGGGGAGGGCCTCGAACACCTCAGCACAGGGAACCTACCAAATTAACACTGAGCTCTCCATGGACCGCCTCGCTTTGCACAACGAGCTCTCTCGCGGAAAAGCAAGGCCTGAATGTCAGGGAATCACTGTACCTCTTTTCCGGACTCATCACAGAGGGGCAGCAACAGAAATGGGCAGAACCTCAGTTCCGCTGTCATGATGGCCTGAGAACCCGGTTCTGGGCGGTTTCTGCGCCAGCCTCTGAGTCCAGGGATCGGATCGCAGCCACAGTTCAGGGAAAGGCCTTTCTGCGTCCTTGCCCCCTGCAGACACCGGCGATAATGTCGGAGGTAAAACCCCACAGCTGACTTCTTGGGGTGAATCTGAGGCTCTGGACTAGAGATTCCCAAATACCTACAAGTCTCCAGCCACAAATTCCTCTCACTTAATTCTGTAGGGCAGATAAGTGTTTCTACATGAAAAATGTTTCTACATGAAAAAAAAAAAAAAGCAAAGAGTCACATTTTCTTTTAAGAGATTCCTCTTTTTAAGGCTCTAAAAAACCTAGAATTGAAAATTGAGAAAATAAGGTAACTAACATTTCTTTTAGTCCAAAATGACTGCAAAACTACTTCAAGAGTCCACCAAATCTTTGCCTCTTAAACTTTACTCAGCTACTTATAAATATTAAAACAAACCTTACATTTGCAGGGGTTGTTCTAACAGAAATTCACTCCTCACTCATTCGAGAGGTGAGCGTTCCACCGGGGTACTGGGCGACTTTCCTCCACCTGGTGACTCAAGACCCAAACTCCTCTGTCCTTGGGGTCCACCGACCTGAAGGCCCCATTGTCATTCTAGACCTTGACCCAGAGGAAACGGCAACGTGGAGAAGGCCACGCCTCACCCCTGCCACTGAGAAAGGCAGCTCTGAAACTTCTGTTCAGATTCCACTGTTGAGAGCGAATCCAGGACTAGGACTGCCCGAGATGTCAGGACGGGGCCTGGGGGGTTCTAGACCCAGCAGGCACTTGGAGGTGACTGCCCATCGGTCGTGAGCTTGGCCCAGACGATGTGATGAGTAAAGGAAAGCCTGACGTTCAGTTAAACATAGCTGGGAGGGGTTCGAAGGGAGAGGTCTGAAACAGAAATCTGAGGCTGATCCATGATTTTTCTCTTCTATTTAAGAACCATTTATAATAACACTGACATTAATTCATCAGCCAAACGGGTATGCAGAGGGCACAGACCTATGTCCCGGGGATGCAGAAGGGCACAGAACACAGCCGCTGCCCCTGTGGCACATCCATGCTAATAGGAGTCGGCAGATAAGCACAAGCACAAAGGAGTCACAGAGAGGTAAGTGCTGGGAAGGACAGTGGGGAGGGTGAGCGTCACAGATGACGGAAGGTAGATTTTCAGTGGTGCCATAGGGGAAGATCTCTCTGGGAAGCCCTTCACCCGGCTGAGCAGAAACCAGGTGAAGGGAAAGCCAGACCCTTGGGTGAAACAAGTCGGCCTTCCTAAGGCACATCAACAGCTCATTCCATCTTCAAGCTGCGTGGGCCCCGCTGTGTTTTATGCAGGCCTCAAGTGCGTACCGAGGAGCGGGAGTGTGAATGAAAACTGAGAATGAAAAAATACCGGTGCAGAAGTAGAGAAAACCACTGACCGCTGGTGTTGTTTTTGGCAAATCATTAACCTGTTAGGTCCCCTGAATTTTTTGTTAGCTAGGTGAAGATCCCCGTCTCACTGAGTGGTTTGGAGGTCTCTATGAGAAAATGCACACAAAGTTCTACGACCACAGTCTGTTGCAACCATTCATTCAACATGAATCACTGCTCCTTTTGCGTGTAGCACAGGAGATGTGGAGCAGGAGACAGCTTTTTCCTCCCTTCCTGTTCTGCAAGCCGGGCAACTTTCACCTCTTCTCCATCATGAGCTTATGAAGTCTTTATCCCTTCTCAAGACCCTGGTCTTGCTTCACAGGGGAAGGAGAGAGGCTATGGGTGTCAGTATAGTCACCCACGTATCTGAAGACCTTCCTTTATAATTCATGCCGTGTTTGTACATTTAAGGGTTTCACTGGAAGTCAGCTGTTCATGCTTACAAACCACAGCTGGAGGACTGCACTTGTAAGTAGGTCCCCTCCACCTGACTCCATGTTCCTTAGTCACTCATTTCACGTAAGCCCTGGGGCAGGCTGCCGTCCTTTGGACAAGTGCTGGGGGAAGAGGGGACCAGTGGGATGCCTCCTTCTTAGACTAACCTCCATGGGTTCCCATGCTGTCTTGTGACTTCAGTACAGCTGACTTGTACTTGGCCGTGGCCAAGAAGTTTCTCGGCACACTGCTTGGTCTGTTACGGTACCTTTGCCAGGGCCTCTGGGCTTCTGCTGGAGCAAGTATGTGTTAGCCCAACAATTAGAGTCTGAATCACTTCATTACCGGTGCCATTGTGAGACGCTCCCTTCTGGGGGGGTGCACTTATCACCATGGCTAAATGAGCGCTCCTGAAAGTCTCTGCCTTTGTCATTTGACAGGAATATCCTCGGGGCATGTCTCTTCCCGTAGTTCATCGTCAGCTGCCTGGATCTTGAGGGGAGCAACTCTCAAGAGTAGAACAAACCCCAGCCTATTGGGTATTTCTTCATTTATTTTCACTTGTAGTCACCTACACCCTAGACACCTGCTTACAAATGCCATTTTCATAGTAAAAACCCTTGTGTAGGTGCAGGACTTGGAGAAGTGGACAGAGTCCCCTTGGCTGCATTTTATAATCACTCACGCCCCTAGCCTGGAGTCAAATCAGCGCTCCCTTTTTCCTTGGATCCTTTCCTATCTCCAAGGCGCCTATGTCTGGGACACTGGGAAATGTTTTGGTGATTTTCATTTTGTAAACACAATGAACTGGAATGTCAGGACCTCCATGGGACGGTCAGGACAGCCAAGAGGATCCCCGTCCTGGGACGATTTGGATTCTGAAACCACGAATGAGTGAGTCCTAGAACAACTCTGGCCTCTCCAACAAAGAGAACCCATTCTCGTTAAAAAAAAAGAAAGAAAGCTGTTTCCCAGAGCACAGCTTAGGTTACAGAGCCTGGAAAGCCCTACCCAGCCGCCCCCCTCTCTAGCCCTGACAGCCTTCCAGCGTCTTCTGGGGCAAGGGCTGCTGAGATGCGTTCAGGAACATCTGCACTCCCTCACGCGGGAAGACAAGCAGAGCGGATATCCTGCAGAAGGAAATACCAGTAAACAGTAAAACACCAGCAAAGAGTTTTGTTGGGGTATCTGCAGACACTTCTCAGGACTAAATAGGCCCACAAACAGGTCCCCTTGTGCGCAGCTTACAGATGGAAACTGCAAATGCTGGAGACAACTTCTGTATTGCTGCTTATAGCTCCAAAGGCCAACCTCTGTGTGTTGGGCAGGGCCTCGATTTCATGGTATAAGTAAAAAATAAACATTTGCACCAACTTTTCTTTCCAAAAACACCTTCAAAATTTTCATGGACCTTGGGTTGTAGTACATTTGGTTAAGAAAGCATTGTGCTTTCTTCTTGTTAAGTATTTAATAAATACCTGCTTCAAATCAATGAATTTTAGAATTCCGAGCTTCCTTAGAGATTGGGAACTTAGTACCGCAGGTCAATTGGGCACGTCAAAAGGCAGAAGTATCATAATGGTCTCTACTGAGGAGCCTCATTACTACATTTGATTTTTTACATATTCTTAGAGAATAGTTACATTAGGAAACATAAGGATCTATTTGAAAAGAAATTAAATAAGCACTTGATTCCAGACTTAGAATTTTGTATACTAAGTTAGTAGAATATTTGATGCTTGGTGTGTTTGTTTGCTTGTTTAATAAATGACTGACGATTGATTACAACATCTTGAATCCATATAAAAATAATATTTCAAGTTCAATGCAGTTTCTGAGGTTTTCTACCACTTTTGAGAAATAGCACAAACAAAAGACATGTTGGTTAGAAAAACTTGTGAACTGTTGGACTAGAAAAAAGACAATAAAACAAACTAGAGATACTACATAATTAGTAACAGAGATAACAGAGATAAACATAATTAGCATTCTGATATCTCATGCTGCTATCTCTTCCAATGCACTTGTGTAATAATTAAGGTCTCTCTACAGTCTTAGTTTTACTCAGCTAATATCTATCGTCGGCCTGGTCCTGCTGTGAAAACCAGCCGGCCTGGGTGGGCACGTCCACACGACATCCTCTGTGCCAAGAACAGCCCATGTGAACACATGGCGGAAGTGACAGTATTCTGAGATTATGTTATAAATGTCTCAGGCTTTCCTGTTAAGCTGCCTTTGCTCTCTCCCTCATCTCTCGCCCTGGGGACAGCGAGTTGCCATTGGGGGAGCAGTCTTATGACTTGATGAGGGACTGAGACCTCCAGCCAACAGCCAGAAAGTCTGCGACAACCACACGCATGAGCTTAGAAAAGTCTTCTCCAGCCCTGGTCAAGCCTTGAAGAGACCGTAACCCTGACCAACAGGCTGACTGGCCTCTCTTGAGGCCCCGTGGTCCAGAAACACCAGGGAATCCACTCCCACGTTCCCAATCCAGAAATTTGGGGAAGTTAATACTTGTTTTTTATCTAATAGATTGTGGTGTCATTTGTTGAGTAGCAAGAGAAAACTAAATGCATCCTGGTTTTTAGAAAGACTCCAAGAAAACTCTTGTTAATGGTTGACTAATATTATGTCCTATAGATGTATCATGATATGACTTGTCATCTGTTATTAGATGTTAGGTTAATTTCAATTTATTGCTCCTGTAGTTATTGTAATATACAACTCTTGCACATTGTCTATATCTGTGATTTGTTTTTTAGAATTTAATCCAACCACTATGCAAATTAATCCAACCACTATGGAAAGCTGTATGGAGGTTCTCCAGTCTACTAAAAATGGAGCTACCAAATGGCCCAGCAATTTCACTCCTAGGGATATATCCAAAGGATTCAAAAACAGATTCAAAAGGATACCTGCACCATATGTTCACTGCAGCACTATTTACAATTGGTAAGACTTGGAAACAACCCAGATCCCAAAAATAGATGATTGGATCAAGAAGATGTGGTACATATACACAATGGAATACTACTCAGCAATCAAAAAAGATAAACTAAAGTCATTTGTAAAAATATGGATGGAGTTAGAAGGGATTATGCTCAGTGAAGTAAGTCAGAAGGCCAAAGAAAAATATCAGATGATTTTGCTTTTAGGAAAACTATAAAGGAGCCAAAAAACACCACAACAAAAACAAAAAGACAAAGACAAATCAGAGACACTTTGAGGGGTGGAGGGAGAGGGACTTGGATGAGAGCAGAAAGAACACAAGGGAATGAGGTGAGGGTGCACTGGTGAATCGGTGGTGGGAATTCCATGGGGACTACAAATGATGTCAAATGTGCATAAAGAAAAAAAAGGGAGGAGAATTTAATCCTAGAAGTAAAGTTTATTAAATAAAAATATTCATCTTTATTTAAATAAAAATATTTTTAATTTAAATTGTGGGACTACTCATTAGTACAATGAATTTGGAAGAAAATATCTAAGTATTAAAAGCCTAGAAAATATGAATTTATTGACTCACAAAGGGCATATCTGTGACATAACAGCAATGAATCTGTTTATAGCACCAGATGTCCTGATGTATAATGCACTGTATTTGATTCCCTTCTATTATTATTGCTATTCTAGAAAATAATTACATCTTAATATCCATTTGTTCCTTAGTTATGTCTGATGATGTAATCCATCCAATACAAATTTGTTAGTCTTGCTCCACACTTTCTGGGATTTTGTTTTAGCTTTTCATCTTAGGGAATAGATCCACCATCTTTAAACTATTGCCTGGGGGGCCTCCTGAGGGCCTAGGGGTTAAATCCCAGTGCTATCACCAAAATGGCCTGAGGTTGATCCTTGGCAAAGGAACTAACCCACATATGGCACAGCAGAACCCCCCACCTGTCTCACCCGCTGCTCCCCTCAGCAGTGTATTTCAGTAAATCCACTTGCTCTGCTCCATACTCTGTCTCTGGTGAATCCTCTCATCACCCCACCCCCACACCTCTGGCGTACACCCCAGTTCTTCTAGGCAAGAATAAGTAAACAATAAAATAACTAAAAAAAAAAAGAACCTACAAAAACAATTGCCTGTATGTCACCCCTTCTATGCACTCGACTCCTTGTGTTCATCAGTCCCTCTCCTTCCAGGCCCACTACCACCTTCGTGCTCACAGATTTATTAGTTCTTGGAAGAACTAGTGATCGTTGGAGCTTCTTCCGCTGTAATCACTACTCTCTTCTACTTTTATGTTTTATGGCTGTATTACTGAACCATGTCATGTTGATGTTTTATATTTTTTTTAACCTGGAGTACCTGCTTTTATTTTTTTCTCAGTAGATTTATTTAATTGTATTTGACAACACTTGTAGCCCCCAGGGAGTTCCCACCACCATTTCACCTGTGCACCATCACCTCAGACCCTTGTGCTCTTTCTGCCCTCATCCTGCCCATTTCCTTGAGGTTTCTCTTGTTTTTTTGTTTTCTTCTTTTTTTTATTTTTTGTTGTAGTTGTCGTTCTTTCATATTCCTCCTAATAGTGAAGCCATCCTATATTTTTCTCTTGCCTTCTGACTTGTTTCACTGAGTATAATTCCTTCTAGCTCCACCCATGTTTCTATAAATGTCCCAAGTTTCTCATTTTTGATTGCTGAATAGTATTCCATTGTGTATATGTACCACAGTTTCCTGATCCAATCATCTACTTTTGTTTCCAGGTCTTACCAATTACAAATAGTGCTGCAATAAACATGGGGGTACAGGTGCTCTTTTGGATCGGTGTTCTTTGGGTAGATGCCTAGGAGTGGGATTGCCGGATCATATGGTAGTTCCATCCCCAGTAGACCGAGGAACCTCCATACGGCCTTCCATTGTGGTTGGATTAACTTGCATTCCCACCAGCAGTATAGTAGAGTTCCTTTTTCTCCACATCCTCGCCAACATTTATTGTTGGTTTTTTTGATGTGTGCCATTCTAATCAGTGTAAGGTGGTACCTCATTGTGGCTTTAATTTGCATTTCCCTGATTATGAGAGATGTTGAGCACTTTTTCATATGCCTCTTGGCCATTTGTATGTCTTCTTTGGTGAAGTGACTCTTAAATTCTTCTGCCCTTTTTTTGATTGGATCATTTGCTTTGATTTTCTTGAGTCTTATAGAGTTCTTTGTGTATCTTTGTGATCAGTCTCTTGTCAGTTGTATGGGGTGCAAAGTTTTTTTCCCAATCAGTGGGGAGTCTTTTGGTTTTGGTTAATGTTTCTTTTGCTGTACAGAAGCTTTTTAACTTGATATAGTCCCATCTGTTTATCTTCTCTCTCACTTTTATTGCTTTGGGGGATGCATCTTCAAAGGCATTACTGAGATGTATGTCTTGTAGTGTTTTACCTATATTTTCTTCTATATATTTTATGGTTTCAGGCCTTACATTCAAATCTTTTATCCATTTTGAGTTAATTTTTGTGCATGGTGTAAGGTAGTGGTCTAGTTTCATTTTCTTGCATGTGGCCAATCAGTTTTGCCAGCACCACTTACTGAATAAGCTGTCCTTGTTCCATTGCATATTCTTTGCTCCTTTGTCAAAGATCAGGTGTCCATATATGTGTGGTTTTACTTCTGGGCTTTCCATATGGTTCCATTGGTCTGTGTGTCTGTCTTTGTTCTAGTACCAAGCTGTTTTGATATTTTATAATCTTAAAACTATAATGATTTCATGAAAAACAACACCTGGTCAAATGCTACCTGCTGACTGTGGCAGGCAGGAGGATTTGGAGCTTGAAGATGCAAGTCCCAACAGTGTCCAAGCAAAATCTTCCCCAAGGGAGAGCTATTCCTCCTCCTACCTTTCTCACAATGGGGCAGGAGGAGGGGGAAGACTTGTTTGTCTTCCTTTAGGAAATCCCCCCACCTCTCCAGGTAGATTTCACAACAGATTTGGCACAGAACACAGAACTGGAGACAAACTCAGGCAACACAAGAGAGAAGTGCAGACAACCAGGAAAGAACATGTTGGAGGTGACGCATCATTTTCCCATGTCCTCCGATGCGTGCCTGCCGTTTGGTATCCAATGGAAGAAAGACGTTAGTTTATTTGTTTGTTAATTAATATAATGTTTTTTCTTGGGGAAGAAATAGATGCTATCTTAAATTTGCCTTTAGTTTATCTAATAGAATTCCTATTTCAAACCTAGGCCATCTTTTTGTTGGCAGATGTTACCAAAAATAACTAAATGTAGATCAAGTTCAAGGGCTTATGTGTTCTACAGTTTCTAGAATACACCATTTAACCATCACTCCCCTAGCAAACCAATCTTTAATTAAAAAAACATATATATATTGTAAAATGATGCTTTCTCTAGTGCTAAAAAGAAATCGTATGTTTTAATTCTAGGTTTTAAGTTCTTGAATCATTTCCATAATTCAAGCAATACATCTTCTAGGCTGGGATTGTTTCTACTGTGTCTAATGTAACTATTATTTGAAGAGACAGTCAAAGGGCCCATTAGAACAATTCCCATTTTGTTTGGTTCTTGTCATTTTTCACTCTCAGTTAAAATTAGCACAGAACATTCTTCAGGACACCCCCTGCATTCCTGACATACTTCCACAAAAGAACCCTGGGTTGGAGGCCCCTGTTCTCAGGATGGGGGTTTGTTGTTGATTTCGGTTTTTATTCCACTAATAAGGTTATTCATCGTCATAACTAATGACTCGTTAGGTACAGGTACAGTGTTAAACTCTTTGCAGAGCTTATTTAATCCTCATAGCCACGCTGCGAAGTATTTATTATTGTCTCCACCTTCTAAGTGAAGAAATTGGAGCTCTTGGTTTGCACAAGTTGACGAAAATCACTAAGCAAAGGGGAATAACCAGTCGATGTGACTGCAGGGCGGGGCCTCTCCATCCAGATGCCATCTTTTCTCTATGGCCCATTTTCTAGTAATACCACACCAGCTTGACTTATGACCTTGATTCTTCCAAGATACCGTCTAAGACTTCAAACCAGTCCCTGTGCATTAGGCCTCTGGTTTGTGAAGAAACATCCCCACAGGGTATTAACTTGGATTTAACGAATCCCAATTGCTTCCCGCTTTGCAGGAGAAGCCTGTGTGTTTGCCATGCTCTGGAGACTTACACACTCAGTTTCTATTTTTAGCATCCCCTCAGGGGTTCTCTGTACTGTTTCTTCTTCTGGGAATCACATCCTCAGACTCGACTGACATCAACTTGTGCCTGGGTGGACTTACTCTGAATGATTTAACTTCCCTACACACACGTAAGATCTATAGAACTCGATCCTGAAAAATGTATCTTCTTTCCAAAACGTTCTGCCTTTTCCAGTCCTAGTGAGTGATATTTGTTTAATTGTAGGTGTCAAATGAATATGTCTTTCATCATAAATACATTTTTAAATGATTTTCAATTCCTTACAGTAATTGTAGAGGCCATATTCAATTGTCCCCATCACAGAACATCCTATTCCCTCATTTTCCTTCTTTGCTTTCTTCCTCCCACACCCCCGCTCAGGTCTATTTCCTTACTTAAGTTGGAGTATTTTGATATTCAGAAGAAGATGGCAGTCATTCCACAGAATCAAGTTAGTTCTTTTTAATTACTATGTAACTTTTTTTTCTTGGTTAGAAATAAATACTTCCTTAAATTATCTGGTAGAATTCCCATCAGTTCTGGGCCATCTATTTTGTCGTGTGATGTTCCCCAAAAGAACTAAGTAGATACCAAATACAGATTAAAAACAACTTCAAGAACTCTTGCCATTTGCAACAACACGATGGGGAGGACGCTAAGCAGTGTAAGTCAGAAGGAGAAAGACAAATACCTCCTGTGTTCACGTACATGTGGGACATAAAGTGAAACTGAACAAAGGGTCAGACAGAACCAAACCAGCAACAAACCCTTGACATCTGACCTCAGCTGTGGCAACGAGACGGGAGGCGGCCTGGTGGGAGTGGGGGAGGGAGGGACCCAAGGGAGCAGGGTGGAGAAGCACCCGGGCACCGGTGATGGGCAGGGTGTGAAAACACATTTCTAGAGGTCTGAACCTATAACCTCTAAAACAAATACAGTGATGTAAACCAACTTTACCTCAATAAACAGAATTGGAAGAAAAAAAATAACCTCAATAATGACTCATATTTGATGAGCCTCTTGGAGTTTACAAAGCACTTTTTACATCATTTAATCTTACAACTTTCTATAAAACATTTACTTTGAGTTGAACGTTATGTTAGTACTTGATGCTTGACCCTCCCCCTCGTCTTCACGGCAATCCTGCAAGGCATGGCCAATGTGCACTTCACAGAGGATGACACTGAGACCAAGAGGTTGACCACTGTATCTGGGACCACACAGCTTTGGGGTTCTAGTGCCTGTCCCCCTCTGCCGGTCATTGCTGACTATCAAGGTGTCCCCTCCCCTCACTGCGAAAACAGCCAAGCTGTGGGAGCCTTAGCGCTACCATAGTGCTCTTCTTTAGCAACAAGTCTCATTTAGCAGACCGAGTAGAGAGGCTGCTACGTTTTTACCCACATCACCATTCTTTCTCTAAATTCACTTCTTCCAAGTTTTGTCCCTAAATTTCTCATTCGTAAACCAGTAGATAAATTCCTTCCTAACTTTCCCCTAGAGATCCTTGGGCAGGTGGTGAAGAATTGGTGCAGGTGTTAGATCTCTTGAAGTCTTTAAAAGAAGAGATTTTATTCCACTCTAACTTGTTTCTCAAGTCCAAGGCTAACTCAGCTGTACCAAGTTCTGGGGTGCGTCATTGTTCAGATTCTGTGCTCAAGGATTTCAATGGATTTATACTTTGATAGGATCAGACTCACCCAAAAGAGAAATGCACAGCCCCCCTCTCGCCCCCAGGACACGCTGCTAATGACCTGGTGTCACATGCAGTTGCTCGTTTCTTTAATAGAGGAAAGTTCCACTCGGCTGATTTAGACAAGGAGGAGGACCAGGTGAATGAGGTGTCACAGAGAAGCCTCCTGATGGGCTGAATATTTAAACCTCTCCCCCAAAGAAAACTTCTCTTAATATCCTCAGAGACAAACTTCATAAACAATATGCAACTGATTCTTCTTTTGTGGCAAATGACACATTCATCCACACATGCATGTATATGTTCATGACGGTACATATGTGCTTCATTATTAAATGAAATTGCCTTTATGATAATGAGATAAACAGCTTCATTAATCTGAAGCACGGTGTTTGAGATCTGGCCTGAGTCACTTAACAAATACAAATGCAGTAGACTTGGAATACATAGTCTGAAATCCCATAAGAGAGCCAGCTTTCAGATATAAGATCTCTAATATCATCATTCCCACATAAATATTTCCTTTAAGTTAACAGCTATTTCGCAGCATTTAGGACATCATTAACTGTAATCTGTAGTTTTCCATTTAACTTTTCCCAGGAGTTACACAACACCTTCCCGATAACATGATTCCCAACGTGTGTCCTCAGACGCAGTGGAAAATGTGACTTTTATTTACAGCTTCATAAATAACTCAGTGATGTGGAGTGTTTTAAGTACAGCAATGTGCTACTTTAAACAAAGTAGTGAAAATATAGAACTGACTGTGTAGCGCTGTTTTCACTTCTTTTAAGGTTTAGATTTCCTTTGCCCGCCTGTCTGATTTAACTTACCAAAAAAAAAAAAAAAAAAAAGCCACTTTGGAAAGCAGGAGCCTTGGATACTTCAAAGTTTACCCAAGATCAAAGTTAAGTGAAGTCCACTGAGTAAGGAACTAGCCTGAATGCAAAATGTGCCACGTTAATATTGGCTGGAAGTCTTAGTTTATGACTCGCACTGAAGCCTCAGCGTGGATTTGCCAGCTATCAGCATTGGAAGCGCTGATGAAAAACAGTAATTGGCTTGGTTTCTCCTTCAGGTAACTAACTCATTTGTAACTATTGGTCACTGAAACACTGAAGACAGCAAATGCGTCTTATCTTCTGCTCCTCTACCCCGCTATATGGAATCCTGACAAACACCCACCTTTCACACTCAGCATTTTGTTTAATTAAAGAAACCTCATCCCCGAATACAGATTCCATGTCTCTGCAATGAGCCTGTTGAGAACACTGAGATTAGTTACTGAGTCTTTCTTCTCTGCCCTGTGAAGGAGCAGAGGGAAGCCGTTCTCTTGCATGTTTGCAGAAATCCAATCTAACTTTAAAAGCTTCCTTGCTTTTCCATCATTTTAGGCTCTGGGGATCTGGGTTTACGTTGAATTCAAAAAATGCAGAATCATTAACGGAGGAAAAGGTAGTGTGGTCTGTTATTCAAAAGATGCAATGGGTGTTCTTGAAAGTTCTGCTCCACTGGAGCCCTCACACACCACACATGTTACCAGTAAAGGCACGGCGTTTTCTCCTTGAAATGGTCCATGCTGTTTCATTTGAAACGGTGGGTGCTGCCGCCGCTGTTCTGTGGTTCTGTCTTAACAACCCGGCTCAGGACTCATATTCAGCAGGTATAGCCAACAGCCCCTCTGGTATCAGAGGAGGAAATAAATCACCTCCTCCAGCAACACCCATCTGTTTTGAATAGCCCCACAGATAGACGGCCGTCTGTTTGGGGGAATATTTAATGTTAGAAAAAACGAGTTCAAACAGAGCACTCTGCTTCGACAGGAGCAGCGAGGTCTCTTCCAGTAAATTCAAAACTGCGGAACAGCCGTGGGCAAGGCCAGAAATGCCCCTGCAGCGGCTCCAAATTAAAACAGAAAGAAAAAGAACTAATAATCCGCGTGACGTGGGCGACCTCTAGTGACTAAAGCTGAGAGCCAACAAGGGTTTGTTTTTCTCTCCCTAGAAGACAGGAATCCTCCAAAGTCAAAAATGACCTGGTTTGTAAGTTTTCTACCCATTCCTTAAGCACAATAACTGTAACTGACTTATTACTAAAAAGGAGCGTCGTCTCGTGGAAGGATTTATTGTTTGTTTATCTCTGTGTTCATTTTGCCCTCCACCAGACGACCTCTGCTGGTGCCCCACCTGCCTCCCTCCCCTACCCCTTCATGCCTCTCCCCCTTCCTTCTGATAACCAATGTATTCTTTTCTTCTCAAATTGATATGTGTATTTTTAACATCATTGCTCCTCTCAGGTGTAATCCCCACAGAATTCCCACCAGGGTCTCTTGTGCTCTTCCCTCTCCTGTATCCATTATATTCTTTATAATTTTATATTTATTTCTACTATGGTAGGATATTTAATAAGCAAATGGGTGGCGGGAATATCATTATTTAACAGTATATCCTTTTTTGTCTTGTGTCCAAGCATTTACATACAGGTTCCTAGCAACACACCATTCATTAAGTTATTCATGTACAAAAGAGTCATACAAGACACGTATTTTGCAACCCACATTTTAAAAAAATATTTTATTAATATAAATTTTTTAAATTTACGTATATTTGCCATCACTTGTAATCCCCATGTATTCCCCATCACCATCTCACCAGTGCACCATCACCTCAGTCCCCCGTGCTCCCATCTTCCCTCAACGCTCCCCCTCCCCTCCCCACCAAGTGTCCCCAGTCTGTCCCTGTCTCCTCATTTTTGGTTTTTGTGTCTTTATTGCTGTTATTGTTATTATTATTGTTCTTATTCCTTTCCTTGATCCTTATTTGGTTCCCTTATATTCCTCCTAAGGGAGGAACCATCTGGGATTTTTCTTTTGCCTTCTAACTTACTTCGCTGAGCATAATCCCTTCCAGATGCATCCATGTTCCCATGAATGAGTCTAGTTTTTCATTTCTGATTTCTGAGTAGTATTCCATCATGTATATGTACCACAGCTTCCCAATCCACTCATCTGTTTTTGGGCATTTAGGTTGTTTCCAGGTCTTACCTATTGTAAGGAGTGCTGCTATAAACATAGGGGTGCAGGTATTCTTTTGAATCAGTGTTTTTGTGTCTTTTGGGTATATTCCTAGGAGTGGGATTGCTGGATCATATGGAAATTCCATTCTTAGTAGACTGAGGAACCGCCATACTGCTTTCCATAGTGGTTGGACCAGCTTGCATTTCCACCAGTAGTGTAAGAGAGTTCCTTTTTCTCCACATCCCCGCCAACATTTGTTGTTGCTACTTTTTTTGATATATGCCATTCTTACTGGGGTGAGGTGGTATCTCATAGTGGTTTTGATTTGCATTTCTCTGATGACAAGAGAAGTTGAGCGTTTTTTCATATGCCTGTTGGCCATTTGCATTTCCTCTTTGCAACCCACATTTTTAACAGTATAATGTGAAGATCTTTCCATGTCTTTAATGTCCTCCACCTCATTATTTTTACAAACCATGTAGCATGTCATCGTCACTTAAGTATGTCCCTATTATTGGCGATTTAAGTGGTTTTACTTTTTTTTTTCTATTATCCTTTGAACTCTTCCAGCTTTGTAGCATTGAGCTAGGGTTAGAAATGAAATTTCTTGTTCAAAAATGTACAAACAGAATGATTCTCCATATAGAGTATCAAATTGCCGCTAAGTAAGAAATGACCACATGAACACATGGTGGGATGCAGCGGGAACAGATGCCAGCGAGAAGCTCCCGGGCGGTCTGCATGAACAGCTCTCACCAAGCGGTCCTTGAAGACTTGGGGCTCACGCGAGAACCAACAATTCCGTGAGCTGCAGCAGGACACGAGCCCGTCCAGGCAGCTTATACCAGCTCGAAAGCGGAACACGTACTCAGAGGTGCAGGAGCTGTGTTCTGTGAACACGCGCGGACACACGTGCCCCCCCACCAACACCTGTGTTCTTACACAAAGCCTGCATTCACTAGCTATCAGCGCAGGGCAGATGGGGGAGGTGTTTGCTGCACGCTTTTTTTTTTAAAATGGTTTTTACATTCACTGAGTAAATGCACCATTCTCCTCCCCACCTCCCTCCCCTTTTATAAGCTGACTAATGCCCAGGTACGTTTTGCAACTTTGGAGCAAGCTTGGAGAAGAGAACATCTACACATCTGTTTTCACAGTCATCAAAGCGACGGGTGTCCGTTCTGAAACACCCTCTCAGCGCGTAAATGACGTTCCCCGGCCGGACCGCTTCGCCCCACGCGTGTGCGCCTCACAGAGGCACCGCTCTGCCTTCCGGGAGCTGCGTGGGAGGACCGCGGGGCGGTAGGTTCTTAGGAAAGGTATTCATATGCCCTTCGTTTCTTTTTTTTTTTTGTTTAAGGATTTATTTATTTATGCATACAAGCACTGGAGTACAGGCCAGAGGTGCAGGGAGTGAGAGGATTCACCACAGAGAGGGGGGAGCAGAACAGGCAGATCAACGGAAGTGCACTGCTGAGGGGAGCAGCGGGCACAGCAGGAGAGGTCTGCTGCACCATGTGGGTCCCCTCCCTGGCCGCAGCAGGGATCGAACTTGTGCTGCAGGGGCTGCGGTTTGCTCCATAGTGCGTTGCTTACCCCACTGCGCCACCAGGGAGGCCCTGCCCTTTGTTTCTGAACGCCAGTTACAGAAAGTAAAAGTCAAGCCTGCTGTCTTTATTAAACTGAGGAGGGTGCAGGGCTGAGGGGCGGGCTCTGAAGAAGAGCAGAAGAGCCAGAGACTGCCTCAGAGCCGTGAGAGGTCTCCAGGGGAGGTGAAGCTGAAGCCTGCGTGGTGCCTCTTGCTCTGCAGCCACATTCCCCAGGCGCTGCCGGCCTGCCCATGCCACTCTCTGGGCTGTCCTCAAGATCAGAGACGGAAAGCAGAGCGAGACCCCACAGGGACCGAGTGAGTGACTTGTCTTCACTGCCCGTTACCTCTTAATTACCAAGGGCACCTTCCTTTTACTCTTCAGCAGCCCCCGTTTGCGCAGTGACGCTGCGAGGTCTTGTGTCTTCTTGAGAATGGCCTCTCAGGGCCCTTCAGCGTCTGCATTTTCATTCTTTGCTAGCTATGGCATCTTTGCAAGATCATCAAACAGACCTAGAAAATGTGAACAGATGGGGCCTCCCTGGTGGCGCAGCGGGTTAAGCAACGCACTGCGAAGCAGACCGCAGCCACTGCAGCACGAGTTTGATCCCTGCTGCCGGCCAGGGAGGGGACCCACAGGGCGCAGCAGACCTCTCCTGCTGTGCCCGCTGCTCCCCTCAGCAGTGCACTTCCGTTGATCTGCCTGTTCTGCTCCCTGCTCTCTGTGGTGAATCCTCTCACCCCCCCCCCCACACACACCTCTGGCCTGTACCCCAGTGCTTGTATGCATAAATAAATAAATCTTTTAAAAAAATGTGAACAGATGAATCCTTCAGCCATTATGGAAGTTACGGAAACACCACATCCCTGAAACCCCGGCTTCCTTCTTAGGACCTACACTTTTCTGTCCTCTTGGACTCAGTGAGGCGTCAGTTGCTGCTTCGGGGTTGAGGGCAGTGACCCTTGTGCACCGTGACCAGTCACAGAATGTGAATCTAGTCACAGGGAAAGGAAGGAGCTATTTGCAAAATCCTCCTCCATTGCGTTTTGTCCTTTAGACATTGAAATTTTCCAGCAATTTCTTCTCCCCTCCCCCAACCACTGGTTGGGTTGTCCCAGATCTGAAGAGAAGACGTGGATAAAAAGGACGCGGCCTTCAGTTCTGTCACATCCTAGGAGGGAGAAAAACAACCCTGACGACTTGGCTGAGCCGCGTAAATGAGGAACAGATCCGTGCAATAGGAGCTTGCCCCAAGCCTCAGAAGGCCAGTCCCACCCTTGAAGGCTAGTGGGTAACTGAATCCCTTCTCCCCAGACAGACAGTAAACACCCAGCGGGATTCGTCTGGAAGGGACGGTGCGGGCTGTCTCACTTGTGGGGGCTTAGTGGCCGGACTGAGGGGCGTATTTGGCTGGTGCTGACTCTCCCCACACGACGAGCCTGCCAGTCCTGCCAGTCAGATGGTCTGCACCCTTGCTCTGGAGGCACAAGAAGTCGCCTGTCTTGGGCCCCGTCCAGCTCGGCCTCCCGCCTCGGCTTCCTTCTGTGAATGATTCCCTCGTCAGACACATCAAGGACTGTCCTAATGAAGACCCTTTTGGCTACAAGTATCCTCAACCCACTTCAAAATAGTTTCCCAGATCAAGAGAACTTACTGGGAGGACACTGGGCTACCTCAGACTGCAGGCGTCAGACAGGGTGGGAACGCGGCCGTTCATGGGGCTCAGTGCATTTTTGTTGTTCACCCGAGGACTCTATTATTAATCAAGCTTAACTTCGAACTCTCAGTCTCCTGTGTTTCGCAATAAATTATCCTCCAGAGGGGAACTTGACAAGCTCATTTGTAGTAGGTGTCCGGGGCTGAAATTCACAGAACACAGTTCACTGGCCCCATAATGCAACATGTCCACTGTGGGTCCGCTTCTGAAGGGGAGAAACATACTGCAAGAAAGGGGTGCATTCTGAGATAAAGGTACTTTTGTCTGAGCCCCGGCTGACTGCTCAAGGACCGGGAGCCTAGTGGAGTTGACATGGCCTAGGTCACGCCCTGTCCCCAGCGCCCAAGGCAAGGCTTGTCCCTCCAGCCTGAATGAGCCCACCCAACCAGGGGCCTGTGCCTTCAACCCAAAGCGCCGCCAACGCCCCCTGACTCCCCTCCATCAGGCCCTGCGTTCTCCTGCGCCCTGGCTGCTGGCTTCTCTGTCTGAGCGCCCATTCTTCAACTAGTGCCAAATTCACACATCCTTCCCACTGCACCTCTCCACAAGGATGTTCCAAAAAACCTCAAATTTAACACATCCAATGAAACTTTGCTCCCAGAATCCCTGCCTCCACAGGCTACTCTTTACCCAGTCACACAAACTGGAAGGTTTGCAAGCAAACGTTAGCCTGCTCCTCTCATCCCCTCTCAGCATGAAGCACTGGCTTCATTTGCAAACTGGTAGAATTATGTGCATTGAACAAACAGAATCTATTTAAAAACTACGAAAATGAATCTGCTTGGGCAAGATTGTTAGACCTAAGAGCAAAATGAAAAATCATATTTTTATGTAATATCAACAAACAACTGGAAATTTAAAATTAAAAATCACTTAGGATAATATAAATATAACATCATGAGCAAGGCCTTTGCACAAACCAGCATACAAGATTGCTGAAGGAAATTAAATCCAAAATAAACGGAGAGGGGTGCTATCCTCTGAATGGGAAGCATAACACTTTGATTTCAGTTCTTCCCCCCAAAGATGGGTACATTTGCTAAAATTCCGGGAGGTTGTTTTGGCAGAATCTGCAAAATTAATTCTAAAATTAATATATACGATGACATCTCCCTTCCACTCCCCCTCCCAAAAGATATAAATTAACTAATGAGATCCTGGCAAAGTAACAGTTTACTCAATGCCACAATTAAGCTACGGAATCAACTGGGCACTGGCACAGGAGAACGGAAGGAAGGGAACACAAATTAGAAAAGATATATACACAGACACGGTCACACACACACCGCCTGATTTACAGCAGAGTGCCTGCATCAATCCAGTTGGGAAAGACTGGGGTGGGGGGAGCACTTCAAGGGCCAGGGCTTCATCACCTGCCCTTTGGACACTGTGTCCCAAAGGAAAGTGAAGCAGACACTGGAAACGCAGTGCTTTGGAAACTGCTGCCTCTGGACAAATCAGCAGCCTCCAAGACTGTCAGCTCCAAGAGATGTGGCTTGTCTGAAACGCCTAGGTCCCAGAGGAAAGACCTGAAACACAGGGTAAGTTTAAGGGCCCTCTTTATGTTACCTGGTGCACAGGTAACATCAGAGATAACGGCAGGGCCCTCTTTATGTTACCTGGTGCACAGGTAACATCAGAGATAACGGCAGGTAGCCCCCGTAAGCCGAGGATTTTCTCTGTAGAAATCCAAGCTGGCTGTCAAAGACACCTCGTCTCACGGAGCCGCTCAGAAGGCAGGCAACTTCCCCAGAGCGCTCAGCCTCGAGTCTTCAGTCTAGATTCTTCAATAACGCTCTTGCTTGTACTTGCCTCTAGCAGGGATTATTTTGAGTGCCATATTTGTCTATACCTGCGTTTACTTTCATTTCAAAATCATAAGATCATAGAGAAGTTGGAGGAGAGGAGTTAGAACACCCTGGCAAAGCAGGCTGCCTGTCCCATCCCTGTCCCTGCCCTGCTCTCCAGTCCACCCCCCCCCCAAAAAAATCATAACAGACAGATGGACCCCGGGCACTCAGCCTCTTCAGGGGTAAACTGAGTCTCACAGTGCCAAGGCAGACGGAGGAGCCAGCAGGAGATGCTTCCTCCTGAGAAGCAGGTTTGTTCTGGGAGCAATTCTCTTTGCTCACTTGCAACACTGTACTTCCTTCATCCTCCTTGACCGTGACCCTAGAAAAGATGGCCCAGGGTATATGGTACCAAGTAATTGGGTTTGTTTTATTAAAAGGTCTAAGAGTCTTTGTTTTACTTTAGGCATCGACTCAAAAGACATGTGGATTTGCCTGACACATTTGCATGATATAGATCATATAAGCAATATTTTATGGTGTTCCCGACAGGTGTTTCAGTACGAATTTAATGTTAGAATGGGGAAGTGTAACCTGTGTATTTCCTCCTGTGTATTTTCATCTTGCTTCTTCACAGTGCATGATGCCAGCTCAGCTGTCAGTACAATGAAACCAAACCAATGGGAGGGGAGCAGATTATTCTGTCATTTTTCCAGATTTTTGAGTTACACATCAACTCTGGGGCTGACGGCTCCACGCTTGTTTAACCTACCTGTGAGCGTCACCATTTTCCCAGCTCTGTGCTCATCAATATTTCAAATTTACTGAAGTAACCAGGCGTCGTCATCACAGCGAGAAGGCAGACGGTGACTTGGGATCAGGGCCGAACACGAACCGAGGCTGTGCCTCTCTGCCCCACTGTTCATGCGCTCCTGGGTTTTCTCCGGTCCCCCGTTTTTCTGTTCATAGTGCAGATTCGCCACTAGAGGGCGCCGCACTGTGCTGCTTCCGTACGCCCTGGGAGTTAGGGAACCTGACCGGTCTCCTGCGGGGTGCCCTGCGGGTGGGCTGGCTTGAACCAGGCCAGACAGGGTCAGCGGGTCTGCCAAGGAAGCTGCAGACCCAAGCTTGGCCCAAGGCCAGTTCCCACTGCCCACATGCCTAAGCTCCTGAATAGGGGCTCTGCAGATGCTGCACCCAGAAGAGGGAGGCCCCCCAAACAGAGACCGACCCCGCAGGGAGGCGAATGAACTGGCCGGCGAGTCTCATGGAGACCCCAGCACGGTGAAGGACGCGCCCTCGGCGCACCAGCCAGGCACATGGAGAAAAGTGCTCTCGGAGGCCAATCGGCCCGGGCTGACAAGGGCGAAGGCAGGTTTTAGACGGTTTCCTTCTTCCGCCTCAGCAGGGGCCCTCCAGACCGGGGGTACCCAAGCGGGGCGAGGTGGTGGAGAAACGTGCGTGTTTGCACCGCCTCCCCGAGACTGCCTCCGAGCAGTGGCTTTTCTCTGCACCGCGGTGTCCATCATTGTCTTTCATCGTCCGCCGTCCGTCCCCCCCCCCCCCCCCCCCCCCCCCCCCCCCCCCCCCCCCGTCGGTGGAGAGCAGAGCAGGTGGCCGCAGCCCGGCCTCGTAGAACTTAAAGTGGGTGGGGCACAGCTGGCTGCTGTGAAGGTGATGAAGGGGAGGAGCAGGGGCCGCACGCATGCAAAGCAGGACCGCACTGCAGACTAGCAATCAGGGAGGGCTTCCCGGAGGAGAGTGTCAAGTAGAGAACCTGAGCAGAACGGAAAAGGCCAGGCGCGGAGAGAGGAGGGGTGGGCCCGGCAGCCGTCCACGGCACCGAGTAGACTGAGCAGGTTTTTTTTTGTCCCTGGGAAGTTCCGCTAACACTTATCTCCCCCTAGCCAGTAGGAGATTTCCCCCCTACAGCTCCATCTCCTGAAGCTGCAGTGTTAGCTTCATAAAAAAAAAAAAAAATCTCATGATGGGTAAAAGTGTAAACATGATATATTTGGCCAATTGCTGACTTAGCAGAACGCCCTTCACAAACGGCCTCGCAGGAGGATGGTTTAAGCAAGGGCCGGGCGCCCGCTTCTGAGCTTTTGGGTTGCTTTGTACTGCTGTGGGTCGGATTCACGTCGCTTAGCGTCTGCGTCCTTTCAAGCTGACCTTCCCTGGGGTGCCTGCCCTCCTTTCAGCCTGCCCCGCCCCGCGTGCAGTGGTCTGGTTTCGGGGGTGCGTGGTCGTTGGCTTGGCGTGAGCTCGTTGGTGCTCAGGGAGGCGGGCGACGGACGGACGTCACCCGGCCTCTGCAGGCGTGGGACGGGCTTCAGACCCTGTTCTGAACGAAAAGTCCTTCCTCTAAAATCGCTGGATGATTTGTCATGAGTTTGAATTTCGTCAAGCCTCAGCGTGCTCCTGAGGTAGCGTCCTCAGAATTTGACATCTAGGAGGACACGTCCATCCTGGCTCCCAAGAATCTGCACATTAAAAATGAAGAGTACTAGTTCCTTAACAAACTCCTCTGCCTGACTGATCCCATCACAGTAGTCCTCCTCCCCCTTCCTCCTCCTCTCCCTCCCCCTTCCTCTTTCTCCTCCCCCTCCCCCTCCTCCTCCCCCCTCCTCCTTCCTCTTTCTCCCCCCTCCTCCTCCCCCCTCCTCCCTCCTCTTTCTCTCCCTTCCTCCTCCCCCCTCCTCCCTTCCTCTTCCTCCCTCTTCGTCATCTCATCTTCCTGCTCCTCCTTCTCCTCCCCCTCCTCTTTCTTTCCTCCTCCTCCTTCTTCTTTTGAAGTGACATTGAAGAACATGTCCTAGGTTTCAGGTGTGCAGGCTTATAAATCATCACCTGCAGAAGACACATGATGGACCCTGCAGAAGTCCAAGCGGCCCACTTAACTTATGCAAAGTAAACTTAGCACCTAGCAGTCAGTCCCTTGAAATGCAGCTTTTGCTTAACACTGTAATCACCCTAGTGTAGCAAATGTCCATGTATCTTTACACACAGCTGTTAACAACTTTGCTAACTTGAAATCCCCCCCACACCCATCAGCTGATGGCGGCCCAGGATTGTGGGCCTCAGAGATAAGGGTGTGCAGGCTGGGGCCTGAGGTTGCCACATCCAGTCGTCCTTGGTGGCTTTCTTGCACTGACTTTGAGCTCAGGATCTCAGGATGTATGGAAAAATAATCACTGTACTTTGGTCAGGTAAGTGAAAAATTTTTTGAGCATGATGCTGTTATATTGGATACGAGACTACAAATTCAAATAAACCCTTTTAGTTCTAGCTTACTTGAATAAGTAAATGACTAGCAGCCGAGATCCTACTCGGCCAGATGAAGTCTCCTGGGGGACTCACCTGGCAAAGTGTAGGCATGTGGGAATAGCAGGGGGGGGTGGGCTGTGGCAGGGAGAGAGCAGTAACTGTGGAAATTACTGGATCACAGTTTTCCACTGTGAAAAGCTTTAGCGCTTAGCCTAGCTAGAATCGAAAGCATTTTATCAAACCTGATGAGAAACATCTCTGTGTGAATAAGTGTATTGCTTTGTTTGAGTTTTAATGAGGTTAATTTCTAAACTAAAGGGCCATTAATGAAGGTGATGATGGATATATAACCCTCTGCTTTAAAAAAGTTTCCCCCCAAATTATAATTTCCTCCTTCTCTTGCCAAAAAAGGTACAAGCCACCAGCCTGAACCCTGAAACCATGGGGGAGTCATTTGCCTTTCTGTGGGTCCATTGCCAAGGTGTGAGGCCGGAAAAAGAAAATCAGCTCTTATTGCTTAGGTGTTATGTGGTTTGTGGAGAAATTTAAATCAATCCATTAAATACAGAAATAACCTGGGGGTGTTATTAAGGTGTATTAAATTAGCATTATTTGTGGTCTCTTGCTAAGAAGGTTGTGGTTAACATCTTCTCAAATGCAGCACTTGTGTGTTAGAAACAGATGAGGACACGCACTTGTGTGTTCACGGGCACAGACTTAGCTCTGGTGACAGCTGGCAGTGGGGACTGAAGGGCCTCCCTTGGAGACAGGGAAGCAGTTGGCATTTCCTGACCACATTTGGGGGTGAAAGAGTGTGATTCTCCGTGGGTATTCAGAGATAAATTTTGTGTGGTCCCAGAAGGTTCCTTATTAATCAAAATTAGAAATGGCGGGGGGTGGGGGCGGGAAAGGAGCACAATATTTGGGCACAATTTTGTGTAACTCAGAATTGCCCAAAATTTGAAAAAGATTCCTGGAAAAAAATGAATTCTTCTTCTACAGCTGCCTGGGTAGAGAGCAGAGTAGGGCCACCCCAGTTCCCGCTCAGAGTGTTAGCATCTTTGAACGATCTAAAGACTTCCAAAGAGCCTCTCTTGATGTGAATGCTTCGTTTATGGACCCATGTCTGATTCTGAGGGTAAGGTGCAATTTGAAAATACAGGCTCGGATTCTTCAACTAGGAAACCGTGTCACAACCAGACCCCTCTACAGTGTCCCGGCTACTTAAGAAGAGTTGCACGCTCACACCGAGGTCTGCATGTGCTCACTTCCTGGGGGGACCCAGGCAGCCTGGGCCTGTTTTCTGCACCTGCACATATCAGGGTGGGAGGAGTCGGAAGGAAGGGACGAGGGGCAGAAGGGGGAACACCTGTTTTCATCGTTCAGACAAAATGAGCGCTCTGGAGCCAGGCGGTGTAGACAGCCACGCAGGCAGGTGACTCAGCCCTGGAGGCTGGAAAGCACCAGCTCAGCATGACTAAGCAGAGAAGCAAGCACCCTCTTTTTCTTCAATGATCCCTGAGCCTTTCTCCCCATTTAAGTGTAACAGAAATAAGTTCTGAAGAGCGTTTCAGGGACCAAGGCTCTACATTTCTTTTTTAAGATTTTTTTTCTTTACTTATATATATTTGACATCAACTGTGATCCCCATGGATTCCCTCCATCTCTCCAGTGCACCGTCACCTCAGTCCTGTGCTCCTATCTGCCCTCATCCCATTCACCCCCCCCCCCACAAAGTGCCTCCGATTTGTCCTTGTCTTTTTGTTTTTGTTGTGTTGTGATTTTTTTTAATTGTTATTATTCTTTTCCTTGGTCCTTGATCCTTTATTTGCTTCCCTTATATTCCTTCTAGGAGTGAAACCATCAACATTTTTTCTTTCCCCTTCTGATTCAGTTTGCTGGGCAACATCCCTGCTAGCTCCATCTATGGTTCTACAAATGACTCTAGTTTATCTTTTTTGATTGCTGAATAGTATTCCGTCCTGTATATGGACCCCAGCTTCTTGATCCAGTCACTTACACTTCTTAGAAGTAAAACCCATGTATTCACTCCTGCACCCCACGCGTGGCTAGGCAGAGAAAGCCTCCACGAATGTGAGTTGTAGAACAGCGAGGTGACCAGAATTTTACCACCGACTCGTTTCACGGGCCCCAGTGAGCCCCCCTGAATCTCACTCTCCTCCTGCCTGTTCAAGTGTCTGCCCCTGGCATCTAAAACTCCCTTCCTTCTCGGGGCCTCAGTGAGTCCCAGACGCCAGCCTGAGATGAGCAGCAGACTGTCCCAGCCTCTGCATCTCTTTGCTTTGGTGTCAAAGAAATGTTTTCTTTCTTTCTTTCTTTTACTGAAGGCACACTGCATTCTAACATCCCAGAAGCATCAGCGGTGTGTTGAAGGGCGACGAGCATTGTCTGCAGGGAGAGTCCAAATCTCCTTCACCAGAGAGGGGACTGTTATCCCCTTTTTCCTTCTTACTTAGCCACAAACTGGCCTCTTCTAGTCCAAAAGATTGTTTGTGTTGCATTTAGCTCATCTCCACGCCTGGGAATGAAACTGGCCTGTGGAAAAAGCAGGACCACCCCTCCATGTTTCCTCTGGAGGAGAGAGAAGGGACCGTACCTCATAACTGGCTTTCAAACTGGGAAACTGAATTGAATGGTCTTATGATGAATTTCTCTTGACTTTGGTTTCCAGAGGATTATTGGCCTCATCTGTGAGCCTATCCAGAAAGCACGTTTTAAGTGATGTCCCTGACTTATCTCTCTAGGTTCTATTTCTACACCAACCGCCATCCTCACAGCTCTGACCTTGAGCCACCTGGCCATGGCCATTGTTAATTCCACACCAACACGTGAGTTAACAACAACAGGAAGAGGTGAGTCCTGGGTTTCCAGTCACTGTTATCAGTTAAACTCCTGGTAGAAAATGAGGAAAGAATCGAATTTCAAGTCTTCTGCCAAGTTACGGTTCTTCCGACCTGAGTTGACAATGAGACCAGTTTACGAGTGACCCCAGGAGTCTGGCTGTGAACACCCTGTGACCTGACCTTGTTAATGTTCTTTGGCTGTTTCCACAGAGGTAGCAAACTCTGGTGCCAGTACTGCCAGAGATACTGTGCACACAAGTCTACCCACCAGTTACCCAGTGAAAGAGAGGGACTTGACCACATCACAAAAACATTCTGGCAAACACAACCACATGACAGAAGGTTTGATTTCTATTTTTTTTAAATAAGTCAATGTTTTAATTTTTGAACTGCATATATTCGTTTTCACACATTCATTCAAGAAAAAGGAGACCTTTTGAAGATGTTAATGCTCTTACTGAATACTGTCTAGGTACCAAGCTCCAAGGAGTATCCGGTTTTACCGTGACACCACCTCCACAGAGTAGGTATCATTCTCGTGGCCAGGATAAAAGTGTTCAGAAAGTTTTAAGACTTGCCTGGGGCCGGACCGCCTGAGACCTGGCTGCAGGTCCAGGGGGTTTGGTGTAGAGACGCCACTCTGAGCCAGCTCCTTCTCCTCTCTTCCCCAAAAGAGAACATCCCCCATTTCCTGTTCTGCAGTCCAGACATGAGCACCCTGATGTTTTCGTGCACATCTTCCAGATATTTTTTCTATGTATGTTTGTAAAAATATACTTTAAAAAATACTGCATAGACTATTCTGAGACCTGCTTTTTCTTCACTCAAAGAACATTTTCCCATACAACGACACAGAGTCTGCTTGTGGCGAGTAGTCGCGGGAGAGGAAGCAGACAGATCCAGTTCACCTGCGCAGTCATGAGTGCACTTGCCACACACAGTGATGCCCCAGGCTGGGCTCTTCCTCCTCTGCTTGTGCTTTCACCGAAGTGAAGCCTGGAGTGAAGTTGGATGGTTTTTCCTCAGGTTCTGCTAGTGAACCCTAACCCTGTGACAAGGACGTTGGCCTTTCACTCCTTGCTATCAGGGCTAGATCAGCTTTTTATCTAGGGATAGGGATCTCCCTTTAACATTCTACTGTTCTTTCTATCTCAGTCATGATTGTATTTAAACATCAACACAAAAGAAACCCAGAGTAGAAAATATGAGGGGAGCCTCCCTGGTGGCGCAAGAGGTTGAGCGTCTCACTGTAGGCCTTCTGCAGCCACTGCAACACAAGTTTGATTCCCTGACAGGGAGGGGACCCACAGGGCACAGCAGACCTCTCCTGTCTTGCTCACTGCTCCACTCAGCAGCATATTTCAATCGATCTGCCTGTTCTGCTCCTCACTCTGTCACTGCTGAATCCTCTTACCCCACAACTCCCCACACCTCTGGCCTCTACCCCGGCTCTTGTATGCATAAACAAATAAAATCTTTAAAAAAAGAAAATATGAGGATAGTTCATTTATGGAAGGCCACAGGAAGAAGAATCACAGCAGTGAAACTTCATCTTGCTAGAAGATGCACTGCACACACTTGCCTCCTGGTGTCTCGCTAAGGATAGTCTGTCAGCGGCAAATCTCAACAGCATCCTGTCAGGCCACTCAGCACCGTTACTTCTGCGTGAGCGTATGGCACGTGAGAACCCAGTCACGTTTGTCCACGTTGACTGCCTGCTCAGAAGGTGTGCGTGTTGACAACTCGTGATGGCACAGCAGGCAGCCCCAGGTACCCGCAGGCTATAAACTTGTTTCCCGGACCTGTCACAAGTGGACAAAACAAAATTTCCCGCTGCTCTTACAATTCTGCCAGCTTTTTCCTTTTGTCTTACTTTTCTTCTTGCTGTTATTGAGAGACCACATCCCTGTCTATTTCTGAATCGTGGTGGAATACATCCTTTAATAATGAGTGCTCCCCATCCTTTTTAATGTCTTTTTCATTCATTCTATTCTAGTAGTCTAAAATGTGATTGCTATTGATATTTATTTTTGTTTGTTGACCATACCATTGCAACTTTTAAGATTATTTGGCACTATTTTGGTTTTTTGTGTTGTTGATTTATTTTATGTATAATCTTGCATATATCTGTTACATTTTTTTTCTTCTTTCCCCTATTTTGACTCAAACTAATGGTGTTTGTCTCTTAATACAGAAACTTAATCCATATCCATTTATGAATTCACATAAGTTGATTTCACTGACATCAATATATTTTTATTGTATTTATTCCACACTTTCTCTATTAAATGATATTTATGATCTTTTGATATCTATATACATAAATGCTTTTATTTGCCCTTATCCTTGTATATGTTTAGAAGGCCGATAGCTTAACCGATAGTTATTTCACTGGCTAACTTTATGTTTTTAAAAGCATTCTCACTCAGAATTCTCAACCTATTTTAGTGGCACAGCACACATAGACAGAAATTCTGAATGTTTTTATGTACCGGACGTAGCCTGATATGGTGGTTCTAAGCTGGGGTCAGCTGGGCAAGCTCCGGTGCCTTGAATGGGTGTCGCTTGTGTCAAGGTGAATGTGAGGCTCCGTGCTGGAACTCGGTGATCGCAGACTCTTCAGTTGTCTCTGAGGTTAGAACAAACTCATATTTCAGGGAGTGAAATATGGTGGCCACTAATCTCAAAGCCACCAGAAAAGGCGAAATTTTGCAGGGTTGACAGGAAGTACCTGTACAACCTCTAGTCACCTGGAAGGTAGTTCATGTAGGGAAAGGACAAAGCCAGAAACAACTAAACCAGAGATAGAGTGGAAAGGGGCTGACTCAGTCTGTAGAGCCTGTCGTCCACTTCCTGAGGAAGTGTTGCTGAAATGGATGGGTATTGTGACTGATTAGGGGGCTGAGTCTTTGGTAATGACTGTTGCAGAGAGAATACGGCTAGTCCTGTGGACTGAACAAAACCCACTAAATCTGTTTACCCTGAGAAAGAAGGGGAGGCCAAATGGAACACCCCAGATGATGTGCTAGGTATGCAAGCATGGCAGGGAATTTTGATGACTCTTTACGAGCTAGTGATGGAAGACTTGAGACAGAAAACAATTTTAAGGGCTAATCAAAACAATAGTCTCAAATGTTGTCACACCAATCCTTTATATCTTACAAAGAGCTCAATTTCTCTGCATTATAATTGTTTACTTTGGTTTACAAAAATCCTTCCGAAAATAAATGACAACAGACGTGGATATTTTACTCTATCACTACAACTTGACCCAGATTGAGTTGGTCAATCTTTGGTTCAAGAGCAAAAGTGAATATTTCCCTTTAAAGGCTGCTTCATGGCATAGTCTTCTCCAAACATCTTTTGGAACAGGCAAAATCCTCATGAATACATTCATTCTTTACAAAATGATATGGTTTGGCAGAAAAGGCATTGAATTGGAAGTCAGTGGATATGAGTTCTGTTCCAGTTTTACCACAAATTAGCTGTGCAGAACTTCCAAAAATAAAATTATCCATCAGTTTTCATGGTCATCACAATGCCAAAAAACTACAGCACTTAGAAATTTTCATTTTCTGTCTTGAAAATTCTCGAAGGCATTTCCCTTCGGTGTATCCTGGCAAGAGCTTGCTTTTGCAAGATAAGAATTCTATCAGCTTCAGGTCAGGAGGGACCAGCGCAAACCAGCAGGAACTGACTTTATCACATCAGGACAGAAGTCAACTCTGCAGCGTGCCCACCCAGCTCACATTTGACTGTTATTCTTTCTGATGGCATTCCATGCTAGAAATGGCAGCTGTCTGGGAAAGCCATGGTTAGTGGATAGAGACAGCGGATGACAGACCTCTGCTTCCTGCTGTGTCCTTAGTGGGGCTTCTTCCTATGTGTTGTGGTGGGAATAATGGCTGAAACTCCCAGGCTCTCAGGCTAGGAGCAGATTCCTGAACAACTGGGATGTCAGAGCAGTGAGAATAAGAAGCAAAAGAGGAGAATGTTCTGGAACAACTCAGATGTGCTACAAGTGTAAGCTCTGAGCTGATCTGACCATGCACATTTGGAATAGTTCATACTCCAGGTGGTATATTTATGAATTCATGCCACTCTTCCCAGTTCTAAAATTATGTGACTCAGTTCAGGTGACAAATGCGTAGCTTGGACAAAGTACCATAGCAAATACCATTTTTAAGTGTCTGAGGGCTGAAAAACAAATTTGTTTTTAACTAGGAGTTTGAGGGCTTTCTCTGCCAACCCTTCTAATTTATGTTGTCACTGGGACATTAAGCTCTTGCCAACCTTTGCTGCTCAGCGTGAACACAGATTATATCCTCTTTCCTCCATGTTTTAACCCATGTTGCTCCTTATCTGTTCTCCCTTCCTCTCCTAAAAACTCTGCCTGTCCTTTGAGGGTCAGCCATGAGTCACGGCAGGTCGACAAGGGGGAAGAGCTTCAGAGGGTGTTGGTTAGCACCCGGCTACGGGAATGTGTAGTGTAGGCCCAGGCCCAACTCCTGGGAAGTGAGACTCTGGACTCATCTCCCACAACAGCCCAAGGCAAATCGGCATCACTTGAAGAGAGAGGTGGAGGGTTCAGCTACTGCCTGGATGTGCTCCTGCTAAGAGAAGTGAGGGGATTACAAAGACCCTCCTGTCAAAATTGCTAGGGCAGAAACAATTTCTCTTAGAGGTTATGGCAAAAGAGTATTGAGGGCTAAGAGGCATAATACGAGCCGTACAATAAATGGATATGAAAAATACATGATCACTATCAAATTCCAGTCCTTAGGATGGCCAGAAACCGCAAGGAATTTGGTTGGTATTTTCTCTGCATGATGCACCCCAATGTCCACCAACTAATGCTAAAGCATCAAAGAAATCTTGCTGGTAGGCAGAGAGGCACGAGGTGGAAATTTTATTGGAAATCAGCAGAATTAGGTATATGTTCTGTTGTTCACAGCTGTGCTCGTCTGTAACTGTCACTTAATTTTCATATCGGATTTCTTACCTGTAAAGAAGTGGGATTAGATGTTCAAAGGGAACTTTGAAAGGAAAATGTAAAAGTGCGTTCTGAATTAAATAGGACGATATTTACATTAACCTTTAAGCTGTGAGCAATGCAAACAGACAGTCAAAAACTGATTTAGCTGCACAAAGCCAGGGACCCGCCATTCAGACCCTCAGAGATTTAGGCCAACCCATGTCTGTTGCTTAATGGGTACAAATGTTCTTGGGTGCTTTCTGCTGAGCTGACCCGATGAAAATTCAATTACAAAGAGTCCTGTTTAAGATCCACTTTTCACAGAAATTTTGCAACTCTCCATAACTCAGTATGTCCAGAGACATCCATTAGCCCGCTAGGGTCTGAGGCGAGCCAGGTCCAGAGTGTGGCTGTAAAGGGGGGGTCTGAGCACATTCTGGATGTCTGCTGGGGTGCCCCTGTGGGAATTGGGTCTCCTTACCTTAAACTGTAAAAGAGACACAAGTGCCTAAGGCTGTGGAAAAAGATATTTCCTCTGTTTCTCCTCAGTGATTTTTTTTTAACCACTTGCTAGTTCATTTAACTTCAGAAGATCTATAAAATTCTTGAAATAAATCCATCTTGGAAAACCAGCAATTTCTTTCAATTTAATTAAATACTAGAAAATATAAAAGCTGGTCTCTGTGACCAGAGCTATTGTTCTTTCAGCCAACGCTGTGAACTCTGGACTTGGTTTTTTTGAACAGTTTTAGTAACAATTGCCCAAAGAGAAAATGTTCAAACATGAATTTTAATAGTCTATGAAATATAAAAATCTACTCAGTCTATGGCTGTTGAGAAGGCAATACAAATAACAAGTCTCTGATCCCTTCTCATACATCATGGTAATTACTATTGAAATGCTTACAAGCATATTTTTTGGGGAAAAAAATGGGAGAAAAACTGACAAAAATCATTTGTCAACTATATTATTAGTTGTGGAGAAAATGATATTTAAAAGCTTTTTTTCATACAACTGTTCTTAAGGCATTTATTTACTTAGTGTTGGTGATTTTAAGTGACAGCAGCAAGAAATCGTATCAAAGCAACAAGATCGGGAGAATGAAAGCAAGTATTGCTAAGAACGTAAGTGGCAAATTTCAGTCCCAAGTCAATTTGGCCACCACTCAGTTTTTGAAAGGGTGCAAGTAAAACATACTGCGACTGGGACGGAGCATGTACAATTTTGGGCCACTGCCTCAAGAACTTTGTTCCTGTAAATGTGTTGCCTTCCCTGTCAGCGCTTCCTAAATTCTACCCAGTTTCGAGCCTGGCTTGGAAGCAGGGGTGGAGGACGTGCTGACCTGGTCGAAAGAGAAGACACGGTCCAACTCGGCACAAACGTTGAGGCCAAAACCAGAGTTTGAGTGTGGTCTGTAACTGCTGCTTTTTGATCTGACGGGCCTTCTGCCTCTGCCTCTTCAGTACAGCATGGGCACTCAGTGCCCCGTCCCTGTAAGGACAGCTGTTGGAGAAAGAAGATGTCTACATGCTTGCTAGGGGATTGTTTTGATGAGTTCAAAACCTATTTTAATGAATTCTCTGTCGTTAGTATTTTCTCATTTAAGACATTGCTTTTTCCTCCCCTTCTCTATTGCTGAAAATTAAAAGCATAGAAGAGCCAAGTTTAAGAGATGTTAGTTCTGATTATTGGGTCTCTGCCTTTTATTTTTTTTATGACATGCTATAATTTCCTGTTCCTTATGCCTCGGGCTATAAGCTTCTCCAGCAAAGGCAATGCCAGGGGCTGATAAGGACCCTCGGAGGAGGAGTGGGTTGTTTGCCAAGGGACTGCTTATCTTGGCCAAGCTCTTGAGATGGGAACCTCTTTTTTTATTAAGTGAGGAGGTGTTCATTTGCTGTGCTGCTGTGGTTCCAGGCATCCAGCTGCCCAGCTCAGCTCCCGTGTCTCTCGTATCGTTCCACCACCAAGTGTCCAGTCACCTTGGGCTGCATCCTCTGATGAAGAAAGTTCCCGGCCTGCTCTTTTCCCATATCAGCCTCCACCCACTGATGTGATCTTCCAAAAATGGAAATCTGGCTCACACCCTTCATCATGTCCCCTTAAGTGAAAGTCCCGCCATGGGCCACCACTCAGGGTCTCCCTACCTTCTTTCTTGTGGTCGGCCCATTTCTTGTTGTTGAAGGTTGTGCTGCAGCTCTCAGTAACAGCTCAAATTCCAGGTCGTTGCTATCCTTATCGTCCTCCTGGTGAAATGCTAGACTTCATTCTAGATGAGTCTGAAGACAAATCCATGAGCTCTCCCCACACTTCCTCCATTAAGTAGAGTTGACCTCTCCCCTTAGTGTTCTCCTGGCCACCATCACTACGTTACACAGAGATTAAATGTTTCTCTCTACTAAACTGTAGTATCTTTGAGTGCGAAGATAGCATTTATTAACTCATATTCCTAGTACTAACCAAAGCAGACGCGCTAAAAATTGGAACACTATGCAGCTGTCACAAATCCTGTCATGGAAGAGCATTAACCAAAGCAGACGCGCTAAAAATTGGAACACTATGCAGCTGTCACAAATCCTGTCATGGAAGAGCATTTGAAGCATAGGGTCTACGTTTATATACACTCTAAATATATGTAAATTTTTAAACACAAAGGACCCATATTTAGAGGTAATAGCTGAAAGTTCAAATGGTTATGTACCAAAATGTTTAAAGTGTCTGTCTCTGGGTGGTTGACAATAGATGATTTTAATATTGTTCTTTGTGCTTTCCTCTGTTTCCCAACTCTTCTTTATTAAATCCAGAAATAGTTTGTCATAAAAAATTTTATTTAATTTTGTAAAATAATTTATAAATTTCATACTAATCAAAATAGTTGTTTAATTATAAAAATAAATGTAGGATCTATTAAAGGATAGATGAGCATTCACGTCCTGCATTCATGTTTGTGTGCATCTATGTTTGTGCTAAAGAATAACCATCACCCAGAATTTGTTACATCACGAGCTTATCTGGATCCTCAGCCAGAAATCTTACACAGGAGAAAAGATGTTTATTTTTGTTTCTCTTTGTTTGTTCATTTGTTTTCTTATCTTCCGTATTGAGTGAGAGTAGTTGATGTTTTTCTATCTCCAGTTTATGTCACCTAGTGTCATATCCCCTAAGGACATCCATGTTGAGTAAATAGCAGGATCTCATCTTTTTCATAGCTCAGTAGTATTCCATTACATTAGTAGTAGTCCATTGCACATATTTTCCCATATCCTTCCCTTTAGTTAAAGATATGAGTTTCTGACCCATAAAAAATGTGTCAGGTAGTGGAAAGTGGCTATTAGAATTATGAATGTTAACACAGACATTTTACTACATAAGTCTACCAGTCACCTGCTGACCAATAGTCCCCAAAATGTAGTTAAGAAAAAGAAACCTATTAATAATCTCATTCTAAAATGGTATTTCTCAGACATGCCCTGTTTTCTGACTTTATTTTGAAATTTTGTCTTTTTAGATAGAAGACAACAAATTGAACACATGTTCTCAGAAGTAGGTATGTTAATACTGGACATTCAATGATAATTATTCCATTTTAAATTATGTGTTTCTAGTTCCAGATGAGTAAGAAAAAGAAGAAGCATCAATTTTAAAAACAAGAGTATGTATTTTAACTTGAGTCACATAAAATTATGAAGGAACACAATCTGCGCTCTTTTTAAACTTCCTATTTTCTTAAATACTTAGGAAATAGCTATATATAACTTCATAATTTTTAAGTTAAATATTTTAGCCTTCTTACCAATCATGTATACTTGAATTCTTATGTTTATGAAAATTTCAAAAGTTCATAAAACAATTGACTGTTTCTCTCCCCCAATGTAAGAAAGCAAAGACCTTAGAATCATATACTTAATTGAAACCATCTTAAGAATAAATGTGGGCCGGGCCTCCCCGGTGGCACAGTGGGTTAAGCAACACACTATGAAGCAAACCGCAGCCACTGCAGCATGAGTTCGATCCCTGCTGCCGGCCAGGGAGGGGACCCACAGGGCGCAGCAGACCTCTCCTGCTGTGCCCGCTGCTCCCCTCAGCAGTGTACTTCCGTTGATCTGCCTGTTCTGCTCCTTGCTCTCTGTGGTGAATCCTCTCACCCCCCCCACACCTCTGGCCTGTACCCAGCTCTTGTACGCATAAATAAATAAATCTTTAAAAAAAAAAAGAATAAATGTGGGCCAATTATGTCCCAATCTGGATTCACTCTTGGCCTTGCTACCCTTTGGGACTATCTTCCCAAGCCTCTGTTACTGGGGACTGGCTTACTTCCCTTTAAGAGCTGTGGTACAAGTGCTTCAATTCATTATGTGCTCATTTGCTATTCTGCATTTCTAAGTCTCTGTTTACAGTCGGACTGTGTACATACTTGACAGGAAAAGTGGATTGTAGAACTGAATCTATGTCTTATAAATGAAATTTAAGTGGACCGGAAGGATGAGCAATACCAGTGAAAAATAAAGTTACTTTTACTTCTTTTTATCAATAACAAGGCTTTTAAATACGAATTAGCCGAATAAACACGACATTGGGCCTGTATGTCTTGCCTTCGGTTCTATTTGGAAGCACCATAAATACACAAGAGTACCTCTAACTTAAATTTTGTTTCACTCCCAAAATGTAAAAGATCTGAAAAATGTGTTGGTACTACAGACTCTGCATGAGAATACTGTGGAGGCGGCCTGAGCCGTGGTTGCCGATTTATGATAAATAGCTCAATCTCATTTGTCTTTCCTTCATTTTTAAACTGCTCTTCCAGTTTTCTTCCAGACCTCACATTCCATGATCCATTCAACACTTTTTTTTATTTAGCTTGGGACTTTCTGAAAGCCTTTATTTTTTTTTTACTAGATTTATTTAATTGTATTTGACATCATTTGTAGTCCCCAGGGTGTCCCCACCATTTCACCCGTGCACCATCACCTCAGTCTCTTGTGCTCTTTCTGCCCTCATCCCCGTCTCTGCTGGACGCTCCCCCTCCCCCATGATCCCTTTGGTTTATCTTTGACCTTTTGTTCTTGTTGAGTTGTTTGTTTGTTTTTGGTTGTAATTGCTTATTTCCTTGGCAACACTTTTTCATGATAGTTTTCTCTCAGAAGTTTGAGAGTCTGGCTTTTCCCATAGGTAGAACATCCATGAATCCTTACCCCAGCCCTTTAAAGAACACTGGTCTTCGATGGAGACCCTTGGGTCTTGGTTCTGTCATTTAACTGGATGTGTGACCTCGATCAAAAGGCTTTATCACACAAACTGCTGTTTCCCACCTGGTTGCTTTGGGAAAAAATATTCTGAAATGATAAAACATACATAGAAATACATGAATGTACTTTCTATAAAAATATGTTACCCTGATTGCATCTGTGTTGTTTTCCAGCTGATATTTTATTTCACACCTCTGTGATTTTTCTGCTCTTTTTTATTCCACAGTGATCATAGCTATTATTTTGGGCGTGATGGTGGCTATCGTTGTAGTTATCCTTTTTATTGCTTGCTGTTTTTGCCAACTGACAAAGGTGAGAAATTTGTTTTTAATTTTATTGTTAAGTACTAGTGTGAACAGCTCTAGAAAGGTTTATTCCTCTGAGGTCAAGTAAATTCAAAGAGAAATAAAACTGTAAAAAGAACTATATCTTTTTCAACTGATCAAGCAGAAGTCACTGAGTTATACTACTAGAATTTATTTTGTATTTTCCTCTAAAAGTTTCCCAAATATAAATCCATCCCCCATTTCCTAATGAAAGATCCTGCAAAGTTCTTGTCTAAGTTGATTTAATATATTTTGTTGGCTATAGAGGAAATAGTCAAATTTCTAATCACAGTATACATTTTAATTTGTATATGAAAAATATTTAAAATAACACATTACATGTTGAAAACATTTGCTTTTTCCTATTATTTCCTGAAACAAGTTTTTCAAGCTTCACCCATAAATTTTCCAGTATGAGTACTTTTTTTTCACCACTAACGCTAATTTTAAGTCCCTATGACACAGCATTCCAGTGCCCTATACTATAACCTTCCATTTAAAGCATTTAAGACACATCGTGTATGTGCATGTGTGTGATGCTGTGAGTAGAACTGTAATCCTAGATCTGTAAGTACCTAGTCACAAAGAACAGTATAGCAGAGTTCTCCTTCATACTTTATTCTTTTTATTATTATTATTTTGTCCACTGAGGCATTTTATTTGCACGTATGTTTTATATCCCTAGAAAAAGAATCCCAGATTTTTCCTCCTGTGTATTTTCATCTTGCTTCTTCACGGTGCATGATGCCAGCTCAGCTGTCAGTACAATGAAACCAAACCAATGGGAGGGGAGCAGATTATTCTGTCATTTTTCCAGATTTTTGAGTTACACATCA
>JAGFMF010011634.1:4090598-4110608 GCA_019455555.1 Galemys pyrenaicus
CCTACCTGTGAGCGTCACCATTTTCCCAGCTCTGTGCTCATCAATATTTCAAATTTACTGAAGTAACCAGGCGTCGTCATCACAGCGAGAAGGCAGACGATGACTTGGGATCAGGGCTGAACACGAACCGAGGCTGTGCCTCTCTGCCCCACTGTTGATGCGCTCCAGAGCAGCAGCCAGGACGTGCATTCACGGGCGCCATTATGGCGGTAGGGAAAGATGACGGAAGGAAGCAAATTTGTCCCTGATGACTCCTCCGCTCCGCATAGCATAGCCACTGTCTTGATTCTTTCAAACCAGAGCTGAGGTTATGAGAGGGACCATGTGGAGAGTGAGGAGCATAGAGGGAGGAAGCCCAAGGATGATGAAACAAACTTGAACCAAAATATAATTTCAATGCAAGGAATGTTTCTTTACAGTGTCTCAAGTTTTGAAAATTGTGGCATTAATATTTTTCTGTTTTTTATTCATAGAAACGTTCATTTGACGTAGAGTATGAATTCAACCAGGGTGCTCACTTAAGTTCTGTGGAAATAGAAAATCCAGGTTGGTGCTAATATTCTTACTGCTCTTGCCTTTTGGGAAGCGAGATAAATTAATAATTCCCTTTGTTGTTGGGAAGGTTTACCCAATTAATAACCATCTGTATTCTGTTTCATCACTGCCACCTTTATAAGATCTATTCTGATGTGAACATTTGGCTGCAGCTGTAAAGTTCTCCCTTGGTCACAAGCTATCTTCTAAAACAGGAAAAAAGAAAACATGATAAGTAAAAGAAAAACCAGGTTTCACTTAGAGTACTTCTTATTTTCCAAACTGCAAAGTTGTATATCAGAGATGCCATAGTGCATATGGTTTGATCATCCCAGATCTGGAGCCAGACCTGGATTTGAACCTATGCTCCAACCCTTGTTAGCTGTTTAACCCGTAGCCAGCTGCAAGTGTGGAGAAAGCGCTGAGTTAATATGGAGCTAATTTGGTCTGCACCTAACCATAACTTGTCCTCGTGTTTCATGAGGATCGAATGGCTTCCAGGCAGAGCCTTTAGAACAGTTCTTGGCTGTCACCCGTGCTCACACCTACTTGCAGTCCTTAAGATTTCAACTCCGTCCCCAAGTGGCCTCCTTTCCACAGCGGGTCAGTCACCTGGGCCACTGCTCACCTGTGAATCACAGGTGCTAAGTAGGTACATGACTGTGGAAGACTGCAGATGTACTTTGTTTACACAGAACAGTATTGACCCACGTGGTGTTTTATAAAAGGAGCATTCATTGCCAGCCTTAAAAAGTATGAAATTTTTACATTTAAAAACATCCAAATATTAGTGGCTCTTATGGATAAAAGTAGGACTGGGGCCTTGACACCAGCACAAGAGCTGAAGAGTGACTGTGCCCCACTGGTGGCTGAGCATCTGGGCGTGTCCTTTACTTTACTCCTGTGGCCCTTGTACAGCATCACTCGCCGTGGCTTTTCTATGAAATTTCGCCTGAATTGCAATCACAAGTGACATCTGTTTTGGAAACGTCCACAAGAACGAATCCCTGTGGAGTGGGTTTTCATGTTCAAGCAAAAGAGACAAGATTCTGCCTTCTACACGGTCAACTAAAATTATTAAAAAAAATCCATAATTATAAAAAAATCATGGCAGAACTGCATCCAGTCAATTTCCAGATTTCATTTTTAACCCTCCACTATCTTCAAGTCAGGACTTGCTAGGTTTTCTAGACTTTGGGATGGTAAAAAAGTTTCAAAGATCTACCCCAGCTACAGAACCGCTTTAAAGGACTTGCCTCCACACTCTCTCGGGGTTATCGGGGTTTGGCAATGATGGTTGTGTAATCGCTTAGTCCTAGGAAGTCCGCGCTCTGTGCAGTGAATGGCTTAAACATAATTCTAAGCCAAAGGATTAATTAAATTCTATCTGCAGATACTTAAAAAAGCTTTGCGTCAGGTACCCGGTTCATTTCATTTATTAAGGTTACCTTGTCCTAGGGTTTGCAGCTGGGACAAGTAATGTTAAGTATTTATCTACATTCTGTCTTGCTTCCAAAAAAAATGTTTTCATGCAGTTTTAAAATTGAGCAATGACCATCCAAAGCTTAAATTTTTGCCACCTAAATTTCTCGATGCCTTTTGCTGCTTATTTATTCTGCCGACAAATTTAGGGTTTAGGACTTCTTCTGCCTTTGTTTTTCATCCGGTCTTGAGTCTCTTGATGGAGAAATCCACAAAAGTAGGAACAATTCAATCTTCCAAAACGTATTAAAGGATCCTTGACAGACATTTATAAAGTGTTTACTGTGAACAGGGAACCAACTTCACAGTAAATATGTCAGTAGCAGTCTCTGGGATTTGAAGCTGAGAGTCTAATGTGGGAACAGACAGTTTATGTCATTTCCAGTTTTTCTGAGGTCTTGCTGTGAGCAAGTTTTAAGGTAATGGAGATGTTAGCGCTGAAAACAGACTGGAGCTGGGTAGCAGAGGCTTCTGGGGACGGAGTCGCCAGAGGTCAGTTCTGAAGGACGTCTGGGCATTCATTACCCAGCACATCTAAGTTCCGGAGAGAGGGGTGGAAGGAGCAAAGGCCTAGACGGATGCAGCCCAGGGTATCCAGAAATCTGTGCATCCTTCCTCATTAGCAAGGTCAATGTCTGTTTCCTGTTCGTGAAGCAAATATTTCATAGGCAGTGGAAGCCAATGAACTAAATTTTCAGTTCATTTCATGTCTTCATATTCTTTAAATTCAAATGAAATTATTAAAGTGTCTTAGTAAGTTAGTGACATGGGTTATAAAATCTGACCTCACCTCAAAGCAACATTGGAAAACACATAAAATTATTTTTAAATGATTAAATTCTGTTTTTAGAGAATATTTTGCAAAAAGAATTTACAAGCCAAAGGCAATGAGGTGAGAGTCACCAGGCCATCTCCACAAAACTAGAATGTTGAGGTAGCAAGGACGAATGAATGCCTTTAACTCCTTGAACCTGCACAGGGTGAATGGCTGGTGGGAAATAAGAAAACGTGAATCCACGTCATTTAAACGCCCACAGCAGCAGCCACCTGGCCCAACCGGCCCATTTGCCAGGGAAGACTGCTTGGGCTTCACAGTGCTTGTGACGCCCACACAGAAGAAACAATGGGGGCTGGGGCCTCACTGGTGGTGCAGGGGTTAAGTCTCAGCACTATCAAGCCATCGCCAACTCAATCCTGAGTTCAATCCCAGGCCAGGGAGCTGACTCACATGGCGCAGCAGACCTCTCCTGTCTCGCCCACTGCTCCCCTGGGCAGTGTATTTCAGTAGATCCACCTTCTCTGCTCCCTGCTCTGTCTCTTGTGACTCCCTTCAGCTGCCATACCTCTGGCCTGCACCCCAGTTTGTGTATACATAAAATTAAAAATATATCTTTTAAAAAAGAATACAACAATGGGAAGTGCTCAGCTTCCATTAGAACAAAGCTCTGCCATCCCTTCCACTTACTTTCTGCGAGTAACGTGAATCCAGCCTTCCAATCCACTTACTTTCTGCGAGTAACGTGAATCCAGCCTTCCAACCGAGGGAGGCAGAACCCCTGATTCGATGGGGGAGACCAGTCCACCGCCCTCCTTCCACACACTAGAATACAGACTGGGGAGCCTGCAGACAGGCCTGCATTCGAACACATGTCACTCAACTCACTTGTCAGTGGCAACTGCCCATTATTTTCTGCCTCTCTCCACGTTCTCTATTAGTGTCTCATCTCTTTATAAGCTAGGAAGAGAGTAATTATGTTTGTTCCTTACATAAGGCTTTTAGAATAGATTTTCTAACAAATTTTATGTATTTCTTTATACATAACACTAATGGAGCTAGTTTAAAACAACTTCCCTTCATTTTCTAACAATTTATTCAAGAATAACTCTGTAAGAATGATAGAATGCTGAAATTTATTTTATGCGTTAATATTCTGTTATATTTAAGCCTAACCTTGTCTCACACTGCTGCTTAATGTTTTTTCCTCTATAATCCTTTCACAGAAAAGTAATCAATGAGAATCTGCTCACCAAGCAAAATTTGGGAAGTACTCAAAGACACAAGACATCCATCAAAGGAAAAATAAACATGTAAATTGGATATTCCGATAAATTGTCTGCCTTCCTAAACTGTACAATTTCAGGATGAAAATCTCATCCTGAATTCAGAGATTCAATGATGGAAAATATCTTTACTCATTAGTATTCCAAAATGAAGAACAATATTTCATTTCGTGCTTGCTTTTTTTGTGTTAGCCTCATTTTTATAATTCATTGATTCAGAAATGTGATCCAAAACTTCAGCTGGCTTCACCCCACAGTTTTTTAACGCCAACTTGGGTCTTTTCTATTGTTTTTTAATGATTGTGCTGTCAAATGAAAGGCCTGTAGCATCTAGATGAAATCTAAGTTCTCTCAAAACTTCCCAGTCTGTTTTCACTGTTTTAAGTAAATTAAGGGACACAAATTCATTGCTGAATAGGCAGGAAGTGATATTATACTAATCAATATGGTATCTTAGTCACACTAATAAAGCTTGGAAAAGCTTTGCAGATGTATATATATGTACAGATATGTGCATAGACATAAAGATATGAATATAGATAAATAAAATCATATCCACATTCATCCTTTAGTACATGAATCAACACAAAAGGTTTTTTCCATAAAAAAATGAGAAGTTACATGTCTAGAAATGACCCATTTTAAATAACCTGTCTAACAATAGAGTATTACCTCCATCAAAGCAATGATGGGTGGAATTGTTTTAACCTCTTTGAATTTTCTAGCCAGTTTCTCAGTACTTCTAGCTATAGATTTATCACATGTATAGTTAATGTTTGTGGGAAGCAATCAACTTAATTCTTTTCATATTTTTATAATTAAATCAACATAAAATCATAGTAAAGAAATGATCCCCATCAGACCAACAAGATGCACAAACTTAACGTGCAGATGAATGTTTTAATAGGTCACTCTGTAGTATCGATTAAATACTTGAATTCATCCAGTTATTTTCTTCCTTATTAATAAAGCTTTGGAGATTGGTTTAAATAATATGAAAGAAATTTTAGATATCAGACTAAGTTTTCATGACTATAGTGCAGTCATTCATTTATGATGAAATCAAAAAGCAATCTTAAAAACAAAGATGTATTTTCCTGTGATTTCTACTTTTCAATTTTGAAAAGCCTTATGCCTTTCTATTGTTGTGTGATAATTAGGTAAATAATATTATGTATGTATTTGGGTATGGCAATTTATATTTTTTAAAATACAAATCTTAACCTACATGTATGTTCAGAGTACCTTGTACTAAATCAGCTAATTAAAATAAAAAATACAAAAAGTGCATTTCTGTTTGTAAGTATTTTTGTTTTCTCTGTATAGTTGAGTTAGTTTAATCAAATGGATGAACAGGAGCTAGGGAAGTTTTTAATGTACTTTTTTCAATTAAAAAAATTAAAATTAATTAAAAAGCTTGAAAATTTTAATTAATTAAAAATCAAAATTAAAATGCTAAACTGAGAAAAAGTTTTAAGACTAACTTGTATCTAATTTACAAGCCAAAGACAGTAAGAGAGGAGAGGAACTATCCTATCTCCACCAGAGTTAGAGAACTCAGAGAATAATTAAAATATGAATTGCTTTAACCTCCTTGAACTTTTCTAGTCAATTTTTCTGCACTTCTAGCTGTAGACTTATCGCATGTATCATTAATGTTTGTGGGAAGAAACGAGCCTAATTCTCTTCATATTTTTCTAATTAAATCAGCATAAAATTACAGTAAAGATATGTTACCTGTCAGACCAACACAATGCATGATTTACTCATGCTGAGTTTCTTAAAATTTGGACCAGCATTGGGAGATGAGGTGAAGCGGATTAGAAGACTTTTCCATCAGATATGTGAAAGTATAAACAGTTCTGTAGCTGGGTCCTGGCAGCGCTTAATAAAATAAGGCTCATCCTCTTCTTCTATGGGGTGTTGCCACGGTGTCAAGCAGCTCTGCCCTGGGGGTGGGGCGGGGAGTGTCTCCCGGGGTAGCATTGTTTTTTGTTTTTTTTTTCTCCTTCGGGGAGTGATGTTATCGGCAGAAACCTACTTGTCCCTGTGGACTGATCAACCGCCACACCCTCCGCCTTCTCCCAAACAGAGTCATCTTAAAGCAGGGCTGCAAGGGTCCCGAAGCTGAGGTAACTTCTGGTGGGGATCAGAGGAAGGACGCAAGTATGGGACCAATGGAGCAAAATCAAAGTATAAATCAAGATAAGAGCTGTCACTATCAGTCTCCCCATATGTCTCTGACCCACATATCTCCTCCAAGTTCTCCAGGTTTTTAGTGCAAGTCCAAGGATAAGAAGCAAGCATGTTCTCTTCTCCATGTCTATGTTTTATAGCTTCTCCTACCGCTCATTTCTGTCCTGGTTCCCAGGAGTAAATCCAACGTGGCATCATGTGAATAGGAGAATAGAACATGGCACCTCCCTTTTACAGAGATGCCGCTGGTACAGAATGATGGCCTTGCATAAAGGTTTGGAGACTGATGTGAAGTGAGATATGTAGGGTATTAAAGCACCCAGGAGCTGATCAATAAATGTTAACTCTGATTAATGTCAATTATGACCAATTCTTCCTGACTTGCTATGAGCGAAGCAGTAGAGTTCTGTAGTCTAGCCACTTGGAATATCTGTCGTAATTTTAGCCTCTAAGTCTGTCCCCTGATTTCTTTAGCCATCTCCTCCTTGGGTAAAATAAAAGAGCCAAATGCCTATTTTTTTGTTCCTGGAATATTACAACATTCTCTTTAAAGTAAATGGACAAAAAGAAAACTGTTGTCTTTAAACATTTCATTTCTCATTCATAGTTTTAAAATGTTACCTGAGATTAAATTGAAAAAGTAGGTCTGTTCTGAAGACAATGCGTTTAGAAAATCTTGATTTCAATGATAAAAGGAAGTAATCTCCTGATTTTCATCACTTTTTAAAATAGCCAACATAATGACTCACTGGGGACACTTATAATTTGAAAAAAGGCTGCCCCTCTTGTAAGTCTTACTTGCCCTTTAAAAAATTAGTTGGTGGTTCGTTGTTATAAAAGAAATCCTTGCCCTTTATGCTTAACAGCTAATAATGGAAAGAGATGCAAATGAATTCAGTGCCTGCTTCCATAAGGCTCAGGGATAACTTACCTGAAAACATCTCTTCAAAGTGAGAAGAGATTTTTCTGGATATTCAGCCCATTTACCCAACAGAAACATCGACTCTTTTCATAATCACTGATTCTACTAAGGCTCATGACGTTTGACCACGCTCTGGTAAATCTTGTCAAAAAGGTTCTTCTGGAAACTCAGGTAGCTTCTGGGTTCGTAAACCTTCCTAAACTTGATCTTCTCCTGAAGTGACCTGCATGTGATTGTAACAATTGATTTGGTTCTGTTGTCTGCATAAATGTCGACATTAGAATTATATGACTTCGATTTTAAGGTCTTTGCAGAAACAAGGTTGGAAATGTTCTTGTTTTTATCACTAAGGCACCAGAGTACAATTATGTGTTCAATAAACGTTTTATCATTTAAATTCATTTTAGCACAAACGTCAGGGACGATATGTTAATATATCAGACATTGTTTTAAGTGCTTTCTTCGTCCTTCACAAAACCCCCGAGGTATGGACCATGTTGCTCTTACATGAAGATGAAGAAACAAATGGGCAGAGAGACTGGGTGATTTTCCCAGTGAAATTTAGCTTGTGAATGGTTAACTAAGTGTGAATCTGGAGTCAGCACTAGAGTCCATTTTCTCACCCACAGTGTGATACTGCCTCTTAGGCTTCTAGAAGCCTCTTCTGCTTCTAGAAATAGTGAGTCATACTTCAGAGCCACTGCCTCCAGGGAGGAGAGGCAAATGTTTATGTTAAGCCAATAGAAAGCATTAAAAAAAGGCATCAAGGCAGTGAGGACATGAATGCCCAAGATCCTGGAGAAGGGAGGCCCTGAAATCTGAGGCCTCTGTATCATACCACATTTTCCCTGCATGCCCTGCCAGTTACAAAGCAGGATGTGAAATGCTCAGAAGCTAAGCAGAGATTATCAGGACCATCAAGGAGCGCTTTGGTGAACACTGCAGGATCTCAACCAGAGTGCCCAGAGGGTTGTCACCTAACTGTGGGCACAAACCAGAAATTGTCAAACCCTTGCAAAGAAAGATGCCTTCCACTGTGTCATCTCAATCTCAGACTAGCTGAAGGATATCTTCCCATCTTCATCTGCTGATAGAAGTTAATGTGAATCTTTCCTAGAGGAGAGGAACAAAGTGCAGATCCTCAAATTATCTCAGTGCTTTTTATATAGATGCCTGATGAGCTGTGAATCCCATTGTGTCTAAGTAAATGCTGTTCCTTCTCATTGATGTAAGTCAGTAAGTCTACTTTTTGCTTAAGCTAGTTTTTATTAGGTTTCACATCATTTGTAAGAGAGTCTTAGCTGAGCAAGAGACTATTAAAATAGATGACTAGATTGATACTCAAATCAATTGGGACCACAATCCAAGATAACATTTGAGACTTTAAACAGAATTGACAAAAAAATATGTCTGAAGGTCTCACAATTCTACAACTTCCCCTGACAGTGAAGTGTTAGGAGTTGATCATTAGAATAAAGTAAGAGAAAAAAGAGTAACTGGCATATCCTTGAGTCCTCTTCTAAAGAGGTGGGTTGGGAAGAGTCTTCCTTTCTATTCAAATCAAGAACTCCGGAGAGTCTTGGGAGAGCTTGGATGTGTTCTGTGGACATGATAGAAATCCGACTCTCACTTGAGCAAGCTGAAGGGCAACAGATGCCCCAAGCCCAGCGCTGAAAGTTCTAGTAGACAAGGAGCGCTAGTAGAGCTCAGCATGAAGAATAGTTTTCTCCTTTGGGTGCAGAGGAAAGCAATTGGCAGGAGTTCCTTACAGACTCTCTGTGGGCTATGCACAGTCTTCTCATCGGGTGGAAATGTAGTTCCTCACAGTCAGACAGTAAATAAATTAAGGAATCAAGGTACCTGTCCAGTGCTATACCCGACACACAATGGTAGAGCTGGACTTAGACACTGGCAGTAAAAATGACCACTCCAAAAAGAGATGAATGTGAAACACAAGCGTCGATCCTTAGCGGTGGGAGTCTCTTCTGCGCAAGCTCTGCAGACTGCTGCCGAGGGTGCTGTAGCTGTGTCCATTGCTCTGGGAGGCATCTGGCTTTGCCTTTTGGAGGTTCTTGCTTTTTAAATTCCAGAGTCACACTCAGAGTGTTGAGGAGGGTGTCTTCCTTGTGAACTATACAGATTTTATTTGGGAAGACGTTTTTAACGATGGTAGGGTTGTTTATAGAGGAAATGATGCTTTTTGAAGTCAAGCTCATGGTTACTTTGGCAACACAAATCGCTCACAAACTTAAGTGACTTCTAGTCAATTTGCTTTCAGTCAGTGTCATTTGCCTGTAACTACACTCAAAGTTATTTCTGAGACACAGTCCTAAATCTCTCTCTTTGTGTACTTACATTCATCTTTGCCTCTAACTTAATGACTTCTCCTTTGAGACATCTTAAATAATGGGCTCAGATGAAAAGCAATATTCTTGATGTGATCTTAGCCCTAGGGCTGAGTTCTTTGGTTAATGAGAAGCATTGATATGTCTTTTTCCTCTAAGTTTTTTCAGTCTTATCTCCTACTGTTTTAGGTCAAGAAGCATTTGGTTTCATCCAACACACTGAGATTTTTCATTTCTTCTTAGCCAATTATTTCTTCAACTCATTACTTTCTTATAATGCTGCTAAAGACAATTAACAAACACTAAAACTTGGAGTCTTACTACCCACTCTCCTAAATTACAGATGCAGAAGGCACATAGACTTAATTGCATGACCACATTTGAAAGCCAGGGTGGCTGACACTTGTTAGCCACTATCTCTAGTTAAGCATTTGCTGAAATGTCAGTGATCAATGAACTTGATGTTTTATTATAATCCCATAAAAAATTTTTGATTAGAAAAAGTCTGTGTAGTTTCAATCTACTTCTTAAATTTAGACCCCATTACCTAGACAGGGGAGAAGGAAGGTGAGTCTGAACAAAGCATGAACAGAGAACATGCCTTTGGAGAGCAAAGATTTTAGTCTGGCTCTCACTGGGTAGCTGATTGGAGCCAAATGAAAGACCTTGAGAGGGGATGGGAACGAAATGACACTGAAAGATGGAAATCCAGGCAAGGAGTCCAGCTGCTGAAATGGTGCTGTGGTTAAAAATAAGAATCTCTGTACTGTGAGATCCTTGAGGGCAAGGACTGAGTTTCCTTCAAATCTCTGTCTCCACGGCAAAGACTTTGGTAGACTTCCACTGGTATCAATTGATCTCAATCATAAATCAACTTCCTGGAGTTCAGCGTCTTCCCTCAAGAGTACTGAGAATGACAGGCATGGGGTTAGAATCACCAGCAAGAGCCTGGCTCCCAAACGGATTCTGGGGAGGGCCTGTCACCCAGGACAAGGGGATGTCCTAGCAGGAATGCTGGGTGAGAAGTCCCCCAGAACTCAGGAGCCCCACACGCCCATGAGGAAAGTTCAAAGGATCAAGTGTTTGATGTTTGCGTTGCCTCTCTCCTCACACATTCAAGACAACCTGTCTGCCTTTCTTGGCCTGAGAGTACCGGAGGGTGCTTCTCTCCCAATCTAAAGACCAGCCTGAAGACTGGCCATCTGCGAAGGTCTTCCCTTGATAATCGGAAAGAAGACTGTCCCAACCTGTGAATTCAGGCTCAGCATGTGAGTTGGTGTATGCCATAACCTCCCAAAGGGCTACCCGGAATGCACATATTCTAGGTTGTTTGGAAACCCTAAAACACTACTCAGCAGGCACATTATGCCACAGTCTGTTAGGTGTAATGACAAAGAAAGGTGTTCGTTGCATGTTTACTAATTATAAAGTGTGTGTGTGTTTAGCTAATTTTAGTTTTTTCTTCTCATAATTTTCTGGCTCCTAAATTTTCTGTGTCTACACTACATTTTTAAAGGAAAAAAGCATAATAAATGTGATTGACTTTTTCAAAATTAAAAAAAACATGACAAGACAGTTGCTAAAGCTGCTGGGTAAACTGCACTAGTCTACATGGCTTTTACTGCTGATTGATAAAGGTGTCATCCAATATCTATATCCTTTGATTCTGTTGCATCTAACATGTCCCAGGGACAGTTTATTGGTGGCTCACAGAGATGTGCAGTCTTCCTTCCAACTGCAGAGGAGAATGTTCGCCCCCCCCAGTGGGTGTCCACAGAGTCCTGCAGTGAAGGTGGGTGTAGGCATGGGCACTGAGATGACACACACGAGTTGAGTGGTTCCATTATTTGAGCTCGGCCTTGAACTGTTCTGCCCCCTAGAGTTATTCTTAGAATTGATCTCATGCTCAGGTCAATCATTTTGCAATGAAAAATATACAACTGAGGAAACTTCCCTCTAAGTTTTATGACTGGAGTTCAAGTTGAGTTCACGGTATCAGTTGGTGAACATCACTCAGTGGAGCTTACTAACTAAGATTATTTTGTCAGCTTGGGTCTCTTCCAAGTGGTTTTGCCAAATATTATCAGCACATCATATATTAGAATATGTTATTTCAGTCTCTGCTTAAGTTACTCACAGGGTGTCCTTGACCCTCCCATGGCTCTTCTCTCCTGCGGGTGGTATAATTTGTAAGGAGATGTGCTTGAGGAAAGTAATGAAATCACTCTTAAACCTTTTTCCAAGTGAAGTTGAGTAATTATTTCAAACATTGCCAACCATGTGAAAATCATTCCCTTTCTCAGTTGCCAGATATTATCTTTAAATCGAAAGCAATCAGTTTAATGTAAGGCTTATTTAACCTAAATCAATTAAGTTCTTTCTAGGGCTACTAAAGCATGAAAGTGCTGAATATTTTAGTTTCCTAAGGTCAAAGTACCTCCACCCCCTGGATAGTTTGAAATTAAGAAAATGGGGCATTGAGAAGTGGCCAACATTATTTATTCTTACTCAAAAGAAGAGCTGTGATTATCTTGTCTCCCGCCTGTACTCACTTTATGCAATCTTCCATCACACAGCAATCAGAACAAGTTTTCTAAAGTATACATGAAGTCATGGACTTATCTAACTTGCAGTTTCAATGGGCTTCCCCTAGAGCAATTTGAATGGGCTTGAGGAAAGCCCCCACCCCTTAGCATGTTCCTCAAGGAGCTGACCTATCTCCACGCACAAACTTCTCTCCCCACAACCTCCTCCCCATCTCCCCTTCACTCTGCCTCAGTCACTGATCTTTTCCCTGAAACTCCAACACATTGTGTTTCTTCCTTTTTCAGTAACGTTGATGTAGTTTTCTCTCCTTTTTGTCTCATATCTTTGCCTCGCTGCCCCACTCATATCATTCCTATCTCATATCTTCAGCAAAAATTATTGGTGGCTTCATTTTTTGTCTGTTCTGTTTACTCCTATAGCCTCAAAGCTGGGAAAGTGAGTAGAATACAGGAAAACACAATAAAATGCCATCAGATGAAATAGGTCTCCTCTGCTTATCTAAGATCAAGTCTCTCCTACTCATGAAATTCTATTTCATTTGTTTCCTTTATTTTCTTTATAGTCCTCAGCTCCTGGGAATAGCTTCTCTATTTGTGTAACTGTTTATTGACAAGTCCCAACTCAGTAGGGGCAAAATATATTGTTTTTTATTCACTTATGCTATATGGCATGTACCTTTGCTATTTTTCCCAGATGTCTTAGATAATAAACATTCCAGTAGTTTTTATTATTAAAATGATTCCAGTTTCAAAATGGTAAACTCACATCCAATTCAAAGCTCTCCTGTTACCCTCTTCTTTTTGGACTTTAGTTCCTCTGGTGTTAGAAGCAGAGAATCAAAAGAAGGGAAAAAAAACATTTTTTTATTTCATGGACATAGTTGGGAATCTCTGTGTAATGACTGTAATTCTGACTGAACCCACACAGTCTGGCCCAAAAGACTAAGAGTCCAAGTCAAGTGCTGGTCCTGTTACAGGGTAGGGAGAGGGGCACCCCAAAGCCCCAAGCCTGCCCTTTCTACATGGGTTCTGCCATCCGCTGCATCAAGACAAACATATAAAGCCTTTAATGGAAAGGAACTTTAATACAATTGGGGAACAATACAGAAAGGACAAAGAACATAGCTTCTAAGTCAAACATTCAAAGTTACCCATGTCCTTGAGGGTAAAAGTCCAGCCAAATAGGATTGGCCCAAAGCAACGCCCAAAAGCTGCCACAAGTCTAAAGGACTTTTCAGTAGAGACCCATAGAAAAGGGTCAGAAAGGGTCAGACAAATCTGGGAGGAAAAGAGCGAAATCAAAATCAAGATGAAAGCTGCCATTGTTAACCTCCCCACAGGTCTCTCACCCACATCTGTTCCAACCAGTCCAAGACCAAAAAACAAGCATAGTTTCTTCACATGTCCCTCTGCTCCACGTGCCTCCTCCAGGTCTCCTTGCTGCACTCCATCCTACTTCCTTCTCCTCCCTTCCTTCTGTCCTCCTCTCTCCTCTCTCCAACATCTTCTTAGCTCTGCTCAGCTCCACCCACTTAGGGCAGAACTGGAATCCGGGAACTTCCCCTTTTTCTGGGGACCCCCCTGGTACAGTCCCATCTAAGGCACAGAGGCAGTCTCAGAGTCCCCAGCTCATGGGTTAGTCTAGCCCAACCTGCTTCTTTCATTCTTTCTCAACTCCCATCACCAAATTCCTCTTTCTAGGCTCTCACTGTTTGCATCTCCTGCCTCAGAGGACAGTCCTCTGTGTAAGACACCAGCAAGGGCGCGCCTTGGCCACACTCCACTGGATTCTTTGGCTACGCTGGCATCCGAACACACCAAATCAGTGGCACCCGCTGCCCTTCTCGGATCCCCACCGTCTGGACCCAGTTCTCCTGCCCTACTCATGCAGGAGCATGGATGTGTTAGCAAAATGCTGCTCAGACTGTCTGAGCTGCTCAGACTGTCTCAGAACAGGCAGACTGACCAAAACACACTGCCGACAGTAAGCAGCACGCCGACCTCTCCCACCCTCTTGCAGGACCCCCATCTCTCCCTGCTCCCACGTAGCTCCAAGGAATGGAGAGCCCCCTGTTCCTTCCTCCATGAGTTCCCACCAGGCCAGCGACAGGAATCCCCATGGATCTCCTTGGGGGCACAGTGGGCTGGAGAAGTTCTGGTTTAACAAAATCCGAGAGCCCTGCAGGGAAGCCCAGACCTTCCATGAGCAAAAGCTTCGAAACTCTTTCTAGAATAAGGACACTCCATCTCTTGTTTGCTCCTGTGCACCTGCATTGCCAGTTACGGGAGACGAGGAGGAGTCTCAGAACACCCTGCAGCTCTGTCTTCCCGGGTTTCCTATGCCACCTGCTCCCCCACAGTCAGCAGGGCCTGAGTTTCTTGAAGGCCACGGCTGTGAGGCTGTATGTGCGTAGACTAGGAGCAGAGAGACGCCATTCAGAAATGTATCTGTGGGACGACTGACAGGCTCACTGGAAAGCTTCAGACACCAAGGCCACGTGAGCTGCGCCAGGACCGCTGGCAGACCACACCGTCTGAAAGCACCGCACACCCGTGCTGCTTTCCAGGACATCCAACTTGTTCAAAACTCATTCTGCTTTCTGGCCAATAAAACTGCCTCTCCGTGCCCATGCATTTTAAAGTTGAGTTAATTTATCCCCGGATTCATTGCTTTAAAGTGCAAGTTAAAACAATAGGAAGTGGCTTCATTAGCTATTGAACTTAGGAAGTGTTATTGTTAATATAATACCCACTCAGCTGAAGCTACCTTGAATTCTTATTGCAATGTAATGTGGAGCAATCTTTGAGATGGAAATTTGGATGACTCTTCCAGCACCTCCAAAATGCCCATCCACTTTCCCCCTTGCCAGTTCTAAGGAACATTCAGACTCGGTGGCAGGTGAACATCACACTGGCGGCTCTTCCTATCTCTTGCCCCACACAGAGACACCAACCCCCTTCTTTATTATGTAAGATGACAAGTTTCCTCTCTTATTTATTTATTTAGAAGATTTATTTATTTCTGCATACAAGAGCTGGGGTACAGGCCAGAGTCACGGGAGGTGAGAGGATCCACCAGAGTGGGGAGCAGAACAGGCAGACTGACCGAAACACACTGCCAAGGCAGCAGCGGGCAAGGCAGGAGAGGTCTGCTGTGCCATGTGGGTCCCTTCCCTGGCCGAGGGCAGGGATTGAACTCGTGCTGCAGTGGCTGCGCCTTGCCCCATAGTGCGTTGCTTAACACACTGCGCCATCAGGGATAGTGTAATTGCTCTGCAGACAAGCTGGAGATAAAGTTACATGTAGAAAACCAAGAGAAACAGCTAAACAGGTGAAAGGAAAATAAATGATGGTTGAAAAATATGAAGAAAAATGACTAAGAGCAAAATGACATCAGAAGACAATTTCTAAAAAATGAGCAGCAGCCTTTCACTTGGTCTGTATCACCCTCACACGCACACTGCTCGGTGTGAGGGATGGGAGATGGAGACAGTGCGGTCCCCAGGGTGCACATAGGCGCCCCAGGCAGGGACCATTGCCCCAGCTAATCCATCCTTCTCTGATACCATGAAATGACTAGTGGTTTATTCTCCCACCTTCAAGTATTGGTGGGGGGAAGGTAGTAAGTGTTTTCATCTAGCAAGTGCTGGGACTGCTTGCTAGAGGCAGTTACTGTTCTTAAAAAAATAGCTATTTGCAGTTTAAAGTACAAAGGAGTGGTGGTTTTTATACTGTTTTAGTTATTTGTAGTAAATACTAAGGCAGAAAGACAGTGCCATGAGTTTGTAAGAAACCAAACCAACTGTATCAAAGATAGAAATTCACGGTCCATTTTCGTACTGGTGCCTCATTTATTTCCATCAAAATAATCCCTTCTAATCTCAAACTTACATGTCCCACCTAAGAAAAAAAGGACAGTGTGATTAATCATTTGCACACATGATTAATAGCAGAAAAATTAAAAACAAATAGAAATAATAGTTTTAGGCAGTTCTTAATTAAAAAAAAATTACAAGTCCAGAGAAAATGGCAGTTTAAAAAAAGGCATTCAACAAATTCTGTTTGAAATATGCTTATGTGAACAAAAAGAATTAAGGATAGAATAAAAAATATATCATCTGAAATCAGGAAACAACCCATCCTTGCACTGAACCTTCAGAGTATCTGTTTGGGACGAGATAGCAAGAGGGTACTGGGGTCACCTGCAGGCAGTGAACAAAGCTCCAAGAGGGGAGCAGAGGAAATTCCTGGACCCCAACAATATTTTTCATTTACTTGACTGAGTAAGAAATAAGCCTGATCAGTGAGGGAGGCGAAGCTGAGGGGCTGGAGTTGGCCAGCAGAGAAGCCTGAGAGCGCTGGAGATTTGCAGAGTCTCCTGAAGTCTTTAGCTGAGTGTGGATTACAGCAAACACAGGAGGAGGCTCTCCGTAACCTGCAGAACTTTTCTGAAGGCTTCATGACCATTTGGAAGTGACCATTATGCTAAGTGAAGTAAGTCAGGAGAAATATATGCTGGGTAGTTTCACTTCTTTTGGAATGTGAAGAAGCCAAACAAAAGGGCGAACAAAGAGGAAGCTTCAAACCTGACCACAGATCTGAGGGGGGTGGGGGGAAGATGCTGGGGGTGGAGGAAGAGCACAGTGGGCTAAGCCTGAGACTTGAGAAGGGCATGGGGCTGCTGGGAGGGAGCGACTCCGAGAAGGGCCCAATGGAGGAGCGCTGGGCTTGATGGTGGGTGTGGTGAAATAACTTATTGTAGAGGTTTCAGTCTGTGCCTTAAGACATGTGCGTGATGTAAATCAACATCACCTCAATAAATTAAACGTCACAAAAAATAAAAATACGATAATGAAAGTCTCATCTTACTCAGGTTTCTTAATTTTCTCATTGAGTCTACAGTAAGGTGGGTGCTGGCAACTTCATGTGCCACTGCTCACTGAAGTGGTGGGAGCTTTCTGTAAGCTACTTATTTCAGTTCTTTATTATTTGTTTTCTTGAAGTAACGTTGGTTTACAACGCTGCGTGTCTGAGGAGCACAGCTTCCTGCCCTTTGAAACATATTACCACACCGTACCCACCACCCAAGCAGCCATGACCTACACCCCTCCTCTCAACCTCCCTCCTCGTCGCCCTTGGTAACCTCAGTTCTGGGGGTCAAAATCCAAGGGTTTGTTTTGATTGATTTGGTCGATGCCTTTGCTTTGCTCCCTTGTATCCCTTATGTGAGCAAAATCATTCACTGTTCGTCTTCGTCCTTCTGCTTACTTTGCTTCAAATATATCTTTCAGTGGCTGCCTTTTGTCCTTTTGGGGGAGAATAGACGTGAATATTTTTTATTCCTAACTCAGGGATGAGAAAAGGAAATTGAACCTCTCCTAAGCTGCCTTTCATCATTACAAGGCAACTCTCCTCGATTCCATCAGACACAACCAAACATGAGTGGGAAGCAGCCCCAGCAGGGCGCTGCAAATGTCTGACATATTGTAGATTCGTTTTTATTGCATCGATGCCTCCTCGTTAAATTGCAAGCATCACGTGGGCAGGTACTTTCTTTCATTTGCGCTGTGACCACAGGACTCTAACACCATAAACACTAGATTTGTGTAAGTACTAGATGAAAGAAAGTTGGAACTTACAAAACAATGTCCTGTTTAGACAGCCATTGCTAAAGGAGTCCTAAACCGCACATTTCACTGTCACAAACCCAATATACCCAGCCTGGTGTACACGACGTAAGGTCGGAGCAGAAATTAAGACTACATAAAGGGACGTAATGAGGACAAAAGCAGCAAGAGCTCACATTTTCCAAGGAAAAATCCATGTTACATTCAGGAGCTCTATAATTTCTATAACCTTGGCTGTGACAGGCATCCTCAGAATGATAGCTAGCATTTGCATAAAACGCTACAGGCCACAAAACTTCGCACTTATTATTTCATTTGGTTTGGTGTTGACAAAAGCCATGTGAAAGACATAAAAACGTTTTCTCAGTTTTTCTAATGAGGAAACCAAACTTTTGAGTGTTTCGATGACTTTTCAGTGACACAGCTGGTACCTGAGCTGAGCCCTGGCCACTGCCAATAAGTGTCACGCTGTAAAACCAGTTATGCTGTGACACCCAGCAAGAGAGGAGAATGCCAGCGCCTGCTTTTAGGGGTCCTTAGGCAGATGATTTGTGTTTATTCTAAACAGCATGGCTGCTTGGGCAACGTTTTGTCATGCTCATGACAGGCTTTCTTGTTTTTATATATCTGCAGTTGAAAATTAGCACCATAGAGCTTGTGGGCAAAGGACACATCTGTCTCGCTTCTTGTATCTCTAAACAGTCACGTTCAACTCTTTGCCTTCCTAGGAAAGAAGACATGTATTTCACTTGCTTTTGATTACTAGTGATTTTTATTCTTTTTTTACATATTTTAAAGGTAGAAATATAAAAATTCGTATAAGCAAAAACAATGAAAATTGCATAGCAGTCCCACAAAGAGATTACATTGTCACATCAATATTTTGTGTACGTGCCTCCAATACGTATAATACTACGTATGGCATACACATCTTATAGTACATGTTGTTCCATATATTTTTCTGAATTGTTTTTTATTATATAGGAGGGAAGAGGGGACAAAGGAAGGAAGGGACTAGGACATTGACATGGGATGTCTGGTGGAGGATGAATGAGACATTTCCACATATAGAGGAGTGAAAATCTAACCTCAAAGTTATACAGACATGTAAACAATTCACCCATTTAATTAAAGAACAAAAAAGTAAGGGGCTGAGCAAAGATTCAACCCAAATATATTTAACTCAGAAATCCACAGAATTTTACCACAGGCTGACTGAGGATAGTCAACAAAAAATCAAATTAGACTGGTAGTGTAAAATTCTTAATTTCTTTAAGAATTCTTTAACATGTTCTTTCATTTAGCTTTCAAAAAAGGCAGATCTGGAATATAACACTCAACTCCAACTCAGTAGCAGAGTTCTGACAGGAACAACATAAAACAACTATTAGAGGCCAAGTATGAAAGAAAATGAGAAAAATTGATTTTCAGAACTATTTATTTTCACCTAGAGATGGAACTGATATTAAATTCTTATTTATTTGGGGTAGGGAATCATACATATTGCTGTGATGTGTTTCTGATAATTCCCTTGGCATTGAGAATATATTTCAGTGTAAAAACAGAATAGTTCTGAATTTGATTTAAAGAGAAAAACACTTTTTAAAAACTACCTGTAGTGGAGAAATACTAATAATTCTTCTTTGGTTTCTTTCTTTCCTGCTGATTAATGAGCATTTTTACGTTTTCCAGACATTAAAGTGATTTCTACAAGACTCCACTTGCTCGTGTGTTAGATCTTTTAGTGCTGCTGTGAGGATGCATCACAGCAAAGCACGTCTCCTCTGCATGAGTGGCTGAATAACTAGTCTTGAAAAAAAGACAGAATTTTGCTGTGTGCTGAACATAGCTCATATTTTTCTCTCAGGAAGGTAAACATTTTAGAAGTTAAAAATAAATAGTGTGAGAAAAGGGTAAAAAAAATACTTCTTTTGTTGTTAATATGTAAGCAAGTAAAACAAACCTTTTCCTGAAAGAGCGATGATACAAGTAAATTCTGCTACCTCTAAGACACACTTTCCAAGAATATGACCTTAAAAATGTATGTGAAAATGAGGGGGGGAAGAAAATCTTTTAAAAATAACCCAAAAAATCCCCCCAAAACAAAAAAGACTTGCTTTCACATATATCAAAATATGTATTATAAAACTTTGTTAACTGAAGCTAGGTGAGATAGTAGGTCCCTTTGGTTTATCTTGGCTTTTTGGTCTTGTTGAGTTTTAAGACCAAAAAGCCAAGATAAACCAAAGGGACCATGGGGGGGAGGGGGGAGGGGGAGGGCAAAGATGGGGAGGAGG